>VBRH01000595.1:34673-47287 GCA_014578085.1 Cardamine resedifolia | reverse complement strand
TTTTTTTTTTTTTTTTTATGGTCATAAGTTTACTAAAAAAATGTAGTAACAACACCTATTTGAGCAATATAGTTTGCTAAAAGCGCGGTTATAACATAAAACCTTGCGTTTATATCTGAAAGTATTGTGCTTACATTTTGAAAACACAACATGTTTCATTTAATTTAAAATTGTAATAACGAACATGAAACACATACCGAAAAGTTTACATCCTTTTGCGTTTACATTCTGCAAAATATATATTTGATATAGGCATGTTTATTTTTCCATCTAGCATTTCCATTCAATGGTTCATTCAAATAGTCAATGATTTATTTGAATGTTATTTGTTTTCATTTTAGGTTGTTCATTTGGATGATGCATCTGAATGAACTTTTGTTTGTTGTTTATTTTTTGTAAATTTTCATCTCTATCTCAATGATTTTAATAAGAAAATGAATAAAATACCCATGATTCAGTTTAATCATATTTAAATCTTAATCATATTTAGAAACGCAAAAAATACAATATTTAGAAAGCGCAAAAAATAATAATATAATAAAGATGAAATAAGCGTAAAATTAATATTTTTCAAAAATTGTAAAATGAGATTTTCAGCAAAAAAAAAACGTATAATCGCGGAATTAATTGGTTTTCGGCCAAACCCGAGAAATCATAATTTTAACAGAAATTTGCAAAATAGCGTTTTCCCGCCAAAGACGTAAAATCACACTTTCGACGGAAAATCGTAAAATATCGTTTTCCCGCCAAACCGTAAAATCACACTTTCGATGGAAAATCGTAAAATATCGTTTTCCCACCAAAATCGTGAAATCTAACTTTCGGCAAAAAATCGCAAAATAATATTTTCTCGCCAAAATCGTGATACCGTAATTTCTGCGGAAAATCGCAATATGACGTTTTCCAGCCAAAACCGTGAAACTGCAATTTTGTTTTTTCGCCAAAACGTGACACCGTAATTTTGGCAGAAAATCGCAAAATTATATTTTTCCACCAAAACTGTGATACCGTAATTTTGGCGGAAAATCGCAAAATGACATTTTTCCGCCAAAACCCTGAAACCGAAATTTTGGCGGAAAATCGCAAAATGACATTTTTCCGCCAAAACAGTGAAACCGCAATTTTGGCCAAAATCGTGAAATAACTTTTTCCCGCCAAAATAGTGAAACCGTAATTTCGCCGAAAATAGCAAAATGATGTTTTCCCGCCAAAACCGTGACACCGTAATTTTGGCAGAAATCGCAAATGATATTTTCCCGCCAAAATCGTGAAACCGCAATTTTGGCGAAAATCCGTAAAATAACGTTTTCCCGCCAATACCGTGAAACAGTAATTTCGCCGGAAAATCGCAAAATGATGTTTTTCTGCTAAAACTGTGACACCGTAATTTCGGCGAAAATTTGCAAAATGTTGTTTTCCCGTCAAAAACGTGAAATCGCAAATTTGGCGGATAACCGTAAAATAGTGTTTTTCCGCCAAAATTACTAATTTATTTTTTACATTATTATTGATTTAAATATTTTTAAAACAAATTAAATTACAAATAAAATAAATTAGTTAAGAGTACATTTGTCAATTGTCATTTTTGGATAAATCATCTCCATCCAAATGATTTTGAAAATTTTGCTTAGATTTCAAAACTCATTGAAATCAATTTAGATGATCCATCTGAATGATCAATTTTTTGTACTAAACAAATACAATTCTCATCCCCATCTAGATGAATTATCTGAATGAGGAAACAAACAGGCCATATACAAATAATATTGTGATTTGTGAACATGATGTTTTTAACGTGTAAACACAGCATTAACATACAAATATTTTACATTTTAAACAAATGAATTAGATGATATAAATACTTTCTCCCGAACACAATATTGTCTGAAGTTTTAGCTTATCGTTTAATTCAAAGTTGTCAGATTTAATTAGGGAAAAATGTCAAAAAAGACATGAACTTTCAAATTGTGGACGAAAAAATCCTGAACTTTCGAAATGCAAAGTTTGGTTTGATTCCGTTAACGGAAAGTTGACACCGTTAAGGTCTCCGTAACGGAAATTTAACGGTATTCCCGAAATGGCCGAGTCAACGAAACTTTGCCATTTTATCAAGAAGTCAAACCAAAATTTGTGATTTAAATGGCATTTCAAAAATTCATAATTTTTTCGTCCACAATTTGAAAGTTCATGCTTTTTTTTTTACATTTTTCCTAATTTAATTACCCTACTTAAGAGTTAAGACAAAAAAATCAATATCGTAGCTGAGTCCAGGACTATTGCATAACTTATGGGCCTATATTAGCTTAGCTCATAAAGGCCCAATAATACTTTCCGAACGGTTCATTTGTTCAGATTTCGAGGAATCTCCCGACGACCCTCTCTGTGTCCTCTCCGGGAAGCTCTCTCTCTCTCTTTCTCTCTCTTTCCACAAATCCTTGAAGAATCCGATTCCATAGCAATGGCGACTTCATTAGCTCGAATCTCTAGAAGAAGCGTCACCTCAGCTGTATCTTCGAAACCGATTCGACGTTACTTCGCTGCGGAAGCAGTTGCGGTGGCGACGACGGAAACACCTAAACCGAAATCGCAGGTGACGCCGTCGCCGGATCGGGTGAAATGGGACTACAGAGGCCAAAGACAGATCATTCCTCTGGGTCAGTGGTTACCGAAGGTAGCCGTCGATGCCTACGTGGCACCTAACGTTGTGTTGGCCGGTCAGGTCACTGTCTGGGACGGCTCCTCTGTATGGAACGGTGCCGTCTTGAGAGGAGATCTCAACAAGATCACCGTTGGATTTTGCTCAAATGTCCAGGAACGGTGCGTTGTTCATGCCGCGTGGTCGTCCCCAACAGGTTCTTGTGCTCATCATTTTCGGAAATTGAGTATTCCATTGTAGCTTTTTCATGTGTGTTTCTATCAGATTTTGAGTTTAGGCTATCCAATTTCTGTTGTTACTACCTGCTAGCGAATTGGAATCAGTGATATTGGAAATTTAGGGTTTTCATTTTCATCTTCGTCTGTGGAGGTCACCTTTAAAGGGGATTTTACACTTTTATCTCAAGTAGTGAAGTGTCATATTGGTTTTGCAAAAATAGTGTGTTCGAGTGAAGATGTTCTCAGATCAAGAATTCAGAGCATTTTGCGATTAACTAGGCAAAGATGCATCAAAACCGTGTAGTTCCTTAGGTGATTAATGATACTGGAAGCAAGAAACCCATTGAAGACTCTTGAATTTGATCTTAGTAGTCAGGGTTTATATAACACCATCTTCTGTAGTAGTAGAAAGCTGCCTAGCAGCTCTGGAGAAGTTCAGGAACTATGGCATGGTAAGGATTTATAGTTATGCGAAGAGAATTCTGCACAAAATTGATTTTCTATTCTGTCATTGGAAGCGGGATTCTAAAGCTGCGTCAAGCTGAATGAACATACGCTCTTTTTTTAGTCTTATCAATGTGGAATGGAACCCATGTCAACGTCTTAAATACAACTGCCTCCGAGTTTGATTAAGTACATTGAGTTATCTTTGAAGTATACAACTAGTAGTTAATTACTTGATTAACCATTTTCTCGGGTCAATAGCTATGTATTGTCAAACAGTCTTCATACTTTTTCTGTAGCAATATCTTGAAGGGTATACCAACTTCTGGTGCGGGTTTTGAATTTTGATATGATAGATAAAAAAAATCTGATGTTCGAAGTTACTTTCTTCTTTGAAATTTTCAGGATTACCAGCACAGACATTGATCGATAGGTACGTGACAGTTGGTGCATACAGTCTATTAAGATCATGCACTATTGAACCCGAATGCATCGTCGGGCAACACTCGATACTGATGGAAGGTTCACTGGTGGAGACCCGATCAATCCTAGAAGCTGGTTCGGTTGTGCCACCTGGAAGAAGAATCCCATCTGGTGAACTCTGGGGAGGCAATCCAGCAAGGTTTATTCGAACACTCACCAATGAAGAAACCTTAGAGATCCCAAAACTTGCTGTTGCCATAAACCACCTCAGTGGAGATTACTTCTCTGAGTTCTTACCTTACTCAACTGTCTATCTAGAGGTTGAGAAGTTCAAGAAATCAATTGGGATTGCCGTCTAGAAAGCTTTTCCTTTTTCCAGGTTTCTGGCTACTTCCCTCATTTAGAAAGCTTCTCTTTTTGTTATATCTACCGGGTTTTCGAATCTGATCTGAATAAGTAGCTGCGTAACAACAACAAAAGCAAAGCTGTATTTCGAATGTTGTCTTCTCTGTTCATTTCGTTTGTTACATTCATATCTTGTGTTCAAACTTTCTATAAGATGATAATGGTGAAAACTGAAAAGTGAAAAACTTCTTTTGTCTTTTCTCACAAATCACAATAGTGTTTTTGGTGGCTGTACTGTAACGTAAGCTAATTGCCATTTTTCCAGATTTATTCAATTCGTCCACATGTACGTTTTATTACTTTTATGATCATATACCATAGCTTATTTGACCTTTCTGACGAAATTTTCTTTCTTTCTTTTTTTCTCCTCAAATTCCTGAAGAAATTCTTGATCCACGTTTTGGATGGAGTTTTCATTAAACATAGATAAAATAGAACTAAACATCTCTTACTTAATAGTAATCCTTAATGTTTATTTTATTATACTAATCACTGAAACATTACAGAGACTGAGAGACAAACTAAGTAGTACTACCAAACCAATTATTATTCCAAATATCAATTGAGCATATTAAGCCTTGTTCTCTCCTTTGAGAAACCCTGAGAATTTGTGCATGGCTTCAAGAGCCTTGTCACAAGTAGGTTTCATCAAATGAAAAACATGATCTTCTCCTTCACTCTCCACCACTTCAACTTCTCCTTTCCAACCACTCTTCTCAAGCTTCGCCGCGTAACCCCAACCTTGCCTCGCCAACGCATCTTTCTCAGCCACCATTACCAAAACCTTACCACAACCTAACCCGGACAAATCCACCGACTGAGACTGCACCACGTTGATCAACGGATCATCTGATCCATCTTTGCTATTAGGACTAGCCATAGTCCAAATCGACTCGATCTTCATCCTCAACGTTACATCTTTACTCTCCTTCTCGTCGATTGGAGTTTTTGACCAGAAGTATGGATGAACCAAAATGATTCCGGAGATTCCTGAGTCGTTCAAACCGGGACTGAGTTTCTCTTTCCCAGCTTTCATCGCCATGTGATGCGCTATGTTCGCTCCGGCGCTGTCTCCGGCGAGAAACACTTTGCTGAAATCAGCGTGTTTGTTTAACCAATCTTCTTCACCAGATCCAGCGATATGGGAGAAAACCCATTTGAGAGCTGTCCATGAATCATCGTAAGAGATCGGAATCGGATGCTCCGGTGCACGACGGTAATCAACAGAGACCGCTACACAGTCGGACGCAGAGACAGCCGCCGTGAGGAAAGTGTGGTAAGTCGGAGAGAAAGCTGTTTCAATGATGAATCCTCCGCCGTGGAAGTAAACAAGGAGAGGGAGTTTCTCACCGTTATCAGCGGCGGGGGCTGCTTTCTCCGGGAGGTAAATACGGACGGAGAGGTCGTTGTCAGGAGAATAAACAACGTCTTTGGAAACGACACCGTTTTGTGGGTCGGAAGAAGGTGGGACGGTGGTTTCTCCCATGATACGCTCGACGCGGCCACTCTTGTAGATTTTGAGCATCGGAGAGTAGTCGGCGGCGATCTCGGAATCCATGGTTGGGTGATTGGTGCCGATGATAAGTCAAGAGTGTATTATTGGAGTGTTTGTGGGAGATTTGTTTATAATGAGAGAAATGAGAATGGTCTCTTGTCTTAACTCTTATTTGGTATGGTTGAGACACGTGATTTGTGTGAAATTCTTACACGGAAGTTATATTTACCACACGATTCAAAGTACATGTCCGATGCAAGTTGTTGACTTAGGTAAGACATGATATTATTCTACTCTTCTGTTCCTGCCTCTCTTTTTGTTTCCATTTTTGTCTTTTTTTTTTGTTTTTTTTCCTTCTTGTTTGCGCCTCTTTTTATTTCCCTTTTTGGTCTTTTTTCTTATTTTTTCCTACTTGTATAGATTTGATTCTGTTTGGTTCCGGAATTTTGATTTTTTTGTTCCCCCTTCTTGTATAGATTTGATTCAGTTTGGTTCCGGATTTTCGAGTTTTGGTATTTGGTTCAATTTGATTTTTTTTTCCTTCAATTCGAGTTTATAATTTTATATATATATATATATATATAAAAACTAATAGATAATTTTAAATTAGTTTGCACATTATTTCTCTAGATGTAATTTTTTTTTTTTTTCTGTTTAACCTGCAAATTTTAATTTTAGTGAATATTTGGTCTATTCTGTTTGGTTGTATCATTGAGTACTTAAAAAAGAAAGATATCTCTAACAATTGAAATATAGATTTTTAAAAAATTTAACTCCTAAACATGAAAAATATTATAGATATCTCTAAGCTTCTTAAGATTTTTATAACATAATTCTATCATAATTTTTAAATTCCAAAAAGTCTATGGAAATTTAACAAAATTTTGTTGGAATTGAAGAAATCTCTCAAATTATTAAATCAACTCTTAAAAATCCAATTTTGTTTTTTTATCAAATATACAGTGTATTGTTAATTAGTTAAGGGTTATTGAATTTAGGAATTTTATTGAATTTGAAAATCTAGTACTATTCAATTTAATATTTATAGTTTTTTTAAAATATTTAGTGTTATTCAACTTATAAAATTTAAAATATTATTAAATTCTAGTGTTAGCCAATATAAGATTATTTTGGCAGCAAATATTATTTGACTGGAATTCAATTAAAAAAAAGGTGAAGAATCAGATCTTACTCTTTATGTTGTCATTTGGATATAATTTAGTAAAACCTTCCAAATACTTCAAAATCTATCATATTTTGCTCATTTTAATTCTCCTATAAATTCAAGAATTGAATATCACCTTTCATATAATAATTTTTTTTTGGGATATAGCTTCTTTCAGAGTTTTTAGCTTTTGCCGCGAGCTGTGAAAAATTGGTGAGCGAGAGTGCCCGCCTTTGTGTTTCATTTTTTTGGCACCATAAATTTTTTTGAAATCCCCAAATTTTAGTTGATCTAGGGTTTTGTTTTTTCGAATTTCTCCCCAAAAAGCTCTGAAATTTAGGTTTTTGTGCTTTACCCTTAATTCGATTCTCTACTTTTCACTCATCATCTTTCTCGTTTTTCACTGTTTCGTAGTCGACTTCACATGGCGACTGAAACCCTAGAGTTGAAGACACCAAAACAACTAGATTCTCTGGCGAAGGAAGAAGATGCTGTTGCCGATTCCGTGAAGGAGACGGAGAAGAAAGAAGCTCCGGTAAGTGACGATGCAGAGAAGAAAGATGAAGTAGAGAAAGGTGAGACGAAAGACGAAGACATGGAGGATAAAGGCGAAGCAGAAGATAATGGAGAAAACGAGGAGGAAAAGACTGGGAAAAGTGTTAAATCGTCGGAGAAGGAGAAGGAGCCGGTGACTCCACTCAGTGAGAGGCCTACAAGGGAGAGAAAGAGAACTGAACGTTACATTTTGTCTACTCCCCCTCGATCCTCCGGGAACAAGCCTGTGTCAATTGAGCAGGTATAAAGATTATATTTTGCTTCTTTGTGACTGTTAAGAATTTTCCAGAATTGGAACTGTTGACTAAGTTTTGATTTCATTGATTGTTTTAGGGTCGTGGAACAAAGCTTAAGGAAATTCCAAATGGTATGTGTATTTACCACCATTGGTACTTTGTTAGATTTGGATTTGGGTCTTCTCTTTGAGATAGATGATGGAACTGTTTCTTTTATGTGTCTAAACCCTTAAGAATGTAAATTTTAGGTTTCTGAGTTACTTTTGGTGTTAGAATGTTGTCTGATAAGTGTTGAAACTGTTTCAGTGGCTTATAAACTATCCAAGAGAAAGCCTGATGACAACCTCTTCTTACTTCATACCATTCTATACGGGAAGAAAGGAAAGGTGATTTTGATTTTTTTTATCTCGTATTACCTCTTTGAAGCTTCTGTCTATGTTTTGATGATATGAATGTTGTCTTGGAATTCAAGTTTTGTTCTCTTTTGCCAAAGTGCATGATTGATTTACTCTAGGGTTGTTTGAAAAATACTGTGCAGGCACAGATGCTGAAGAAAAACATTGGTCAATTTTCCGGTTTTGTATGGTCAGAGCAAGAGGTAACTCCATCTCGTAGATTTTTAGTTTCAGGAACAGTGTATGATAATCAGCCTTGTTTTGAGAGTGGTATTTATATGTTCTGCAGGAGGAGAAACAAAGAGCAAGAGCAAAGGATAAGCTTGAGAAATGTATCAAAGAAAAGTTAATTGATTTCTGTGATGTGCTTGATATACCTGTAAGCAAAAATAATGTGAAAAAGGTAAGTGATAAGAAAATTTGCTGTATGTATCAATCTGTTTGTGTCTTTCTCAATTTTATATTCACACATCTGTTCTGGTACCTTCAGGAAGAACTTGCTGTGAGAGTGCTTAAATTTTTGGAATATCCCAAGGCAACAAGGGATGTTGTACTTGCTGATAGTGAAAAGGTAATCTAACTTAGCAGCTGAATCTGATTACTGTTCTTCGTTGTTTTGTTTAATTCACTACAGGGTATTGAATTGTTTTTTCTTTTCTTTGAATACATAATATAGAAAACCAGAAAGCGCAAGAAGAGCACACCAAAAAACGTGACTTCTGGAGAATCATCTGATGTCCCAGCCAAGGTTTGTAATTGTTAACCTTCTTCTTCTTTATAGTTTGTAATCATCTACATGGTTTGTTTGTTTTATCTCCCGCGTGGTAAAAGTAGCTCCGTTTCTAGTTTTGGAATCAAGTTTGCTGTTATGAACCATGTGGTCTATAATAATATGAGTACCTTTGTCTGCACTCCCTTATCGATTTTTGAACTCAGAACTTTACGTAGGAAGTTCTGCAATTCACACTGTGGATCAATGCGTTATAATCTGGTTTTTCTTTTATTTCATAATTCATTAGTTGTACTTACAGCTGCCATTTCGTTTGCGGTAATTATTAAGCAATGTGTAATACCATAAAGGGAAAATTTGGGAATAGTAGCAAATGAAAGATTAGTTTCCAAGGCTGGGTGGGTCAATATTTATTTGCTGGTTTTAGTCAGGAAGGTATTAGGCGGCTCAGTGAGTTTGTTGGTTACATCTCAGGACTTGCTTATTTCCAAGCTATTTTCATACCTTAATCTACTCAATGGCATTCCCATGTTCTTGTTTTTATTTCTTTCCCCCATTGAGCTCCTTGTGTGATATGGCTTTGAACCTTCTCTTTAAATGTTAAGATTCCTTGAGAAAAAAAAGGGGTAAATGTTCTGGAAGGAAAGGTTGAGCATTTTCATGAAGGACAAGCCTCTTTCTCTGTCTTTGTGTGATTTGATTTAAGCCTTTGTAGAGGGTTGAATACACAATCACTTTCTGTGTCTGTTTTATATATACAGAGAAGAAGGCAGACTAAACAATCTGGAAAGAAGGAAGATCAGCCAACTGAAACTGAAGAAGGAAATGGTGAGGCAGATGTTGATTCCGAAGGAACAAATGACTCTGACGGAGAAGATGATGTAGCTCCAGAGAAAGAAAAAGACAAAAACGAAGATACTGAAACTGAAGATGAGAAAGATAAGGCTAAAGAGAAAAAGCCAACTGATCAGAAAAGATCGTCAAAAAGGGCTAAGAAGGAGAAACCAGCACCTGAAGAAGAGAAATCTCTTAAAGGTTCTGCAAAATCTGGTCGAAAGTCCTCCAAACCAGTCGATAAATCAACCTCATCATCAAGCAAGAAGCAGAAGGTTGAACAAAAAGAATCCGCTAAAGAGAAAGGCAAGAAACAGACTAGTAAACCACGGGCAAAGGGATCCAAAGATCAAGGTTTAAATGATTTCTCAGCTCTGTTTCGAAAGCTTAAATATATCATTTTGATAGTGTATTGAATCTCTATTTCATTGATTGCAGGGGTTACAGGAAAATCCCGTAAGAAAGGTAAAACCGAACCCACCAGAAAAGAACTGCATGTAGTGGTGGCCAAAATTCTGAAGGAAGTAGACTTCAATACGGTGAGACTTTGATAGATTGAGATTTAATTTAACAGATTATAACCTCAGTTTACCATACCTTTGAACTAAAGACATTTTGAATTTTGTTATCAAACAGGCAACTCTATCCGATATTCTGCGGAAGCTTGGTATGTTCCTAAAAATCTTTAACCTTTTTCTCAATCCATAATTGTTATCTTCTTCAAATTTGCAAGAAACAACATTTAACTGCTTATGATAATATTAGGGAGCCATTTCGGAGTTGATCTTATGCATAGGAAAACAGAGGTGAAGGATATCATCACAGATGCCATTAATGAAATGAGTGATTATGATGATGATGAGGATGACAAGGAAGAAAACACTGAGGATGAAGGTGAGAAGGAGAAGGAGAAGGAAGAAGACAAAGAGAGAAAGGACTAGTTTAGTCTTTTTTCTTGTTTTCGCAAGTACAGGACAATAAAGCCGAGAACATGGTTTTAACTTAACCTTCATATGTGAATCATAGTTGTGATTTACATAATGGGATTTGTTTGTACTTTTGGTGTATTGTTTTCATGTATTATTAGGCTCATGTAGTTTTCACACATTCTTCCAGCTTCTTGTGTAGTAGCTGTTAAGTTTCTAGCCTTTTTTTTTTTTTTTTAATATTTAATAATAGTTGTATGATTGGATATTTTATGGGTCTGAGTTAATTTGGAATTGTTTCGTAATGATTTATAAACTTTCTTCTTTTTTGGGTCTTTATGTCAGAGTAGTTGGTAGTTGCATAACTACATCTCAAGTTCCCAACTGTTAAAAAAACAAAACATTATCTCAAACATGGAACTGACATGGAGTATTTGAGTCCATCAGATTATTTAGTTTCTAATGTTATTCACATTTTATAAACATGAGCTCTAATATTTATACTCGTGTTCACCTTCATTGTTACTAGTTTTGATTTCCAAGTGAATCACATGATGTTATTTATTATAGATCTCGAGTCTTTATACGTTACTCTGCAAATCGCATATTTATAACTTAATACTCCGAATTCCAAATATGTGAATTAGACCCATCAGAGGAATCCCAAAACAAGTGGACACACCATTACAAGGCAATACAAAAGGTTAGAAAACACCTTAAATAGTCCCAAAAGTGGGAAATAAAAAATGATTTCGAACCTAATCAGCTAATCATATAACATCCAACTTTGGCTTTTGTGATCAATTAGTGTCCCCGTTACATCAAATATGGTTATATATCACTCTTATCGATAACCGTACCAATTACTCCATAAATATACGTGGTCCCTTATTAAGCTTTAGCTTTCACCTCATTATCTACGGGGCTACATTATATTCACTTGTTAATTATACCTAACCCTAATCTTCACTTATTAAACCCCCTAAAAGTAAAACCCAAAAAGACAAAAACTCAAGTGGTCCTTAAGCTTTCTCTTCCTTATCTTTCCAGCTATACACTTGCTACACAAGATACCCCTAGCCCTAATTAATCTCCACTTAATCCCCTAAGAACCCTTTATAAATATCAAGACCATATTCTCTGTTCATCACTTTCACCATTGAAAACTCTTGAAATGGCTGATTCGTTCGAGTTCGTCGTCACTAGGAAAAACCGTATACTCGTCCCTCCCGTTTCAGAAACTCCAAAGGGTCTTTACTATCTCTCTAATCTCGATCAAAACATCGCCATCATCGTCAAAACGTTGTACTACTTCAAATCGGAGTCAAGAACCAACCAAGAATCCTACAATGTGATCAAGAAATCTCTCTCTGAGGTTCTTGTTCATTACTACCCTGTAGCCGGAAGGTTGACGATCAGCCCGGAAGGGAAGATCGCCGTGAATTGCACCGGAGAAGGAGTAGTGGTTGTAGAAGCTGAGGCTGATTGTGGGATAGATAAGGTCAAAGTGGCTATCTCTGAGAATAGAATGGAGACGCTCGAGAAACTTGTTTACGACGTTCCCGATGCCCGGAATATTCTTGAGATTCCACCGGTGGTAGTTCAGGTGATGTTTTGATCGATCTCTTTCTTAATTATTAAGATTATTCTTAAAAATTTTATTTACTTTAAGTTTAGGTTTTGTTGGAGGATGTTGGTTCGAGGTATCCACCATCGTATTTACAGTGACATGGACATGCTTTAATGCATATAGGCAACCAATAGAGTAGCAATCATAGTAAATATTGGGGAGTAATTTTCTTATTTTAGGCGTTTGATATAAATGATCGTATTTAATATCAGGAATAAGTTTAGCTATTCGAGCACAGCACGGCACATGTTTTTGTCCACAATGTATGTAGAAGAACAGTGGGATTTGAATTGATTGCTTCAGAAAATTCAAACGTAATTATTTATTGATATACGACAACATACCTTTTTTGCAAAACTATAATTTTAATTTTAATAATTAATCCAAAAATATTAATATGCGTTAATTTTTATAACACCTTTCCGAAGATCAATATTGTGATATACAATTTTACGAAAAATCTCATGCCTCTTTCTGGTAGCGAACTTTTTTTTTTTTTTTT
>VBRH01000595.1:15980-29241 GCA_014578085.1 Cardamine resedifolia | reverse complement strand
TCAAACAATATTTTTGTTCTCATGTAGCTGCTGCGGAAGAGGACTGCGTGCCGTTTTTAGCGTTTTGTCCATCTTCGATCTCAGCCCTCCGATCATTACCGCAGGTACACTTGTTCGCTTGACGAACGACTGGCTCAGGGGATGACAGTGTGCCCAGCTTCAGCATATCGAGGCTCACCTCCGGTAACTTAGCGGCTTCGACTTCTTTCTCTCCTAGATGCGGCGACGTTTTACAGTATTTGTAGACCACATAGAGTATCATTTGGAGTGCACCGAGAGCAAAACCAAGCACATTTGGGAACTGCAGGAAAAAAAAACATTAGATGTTTCATTTAGTGGCAATAACATGATAATTATTTAATATGAAACTTTCCACTTTCTAGCTAATGAATAAAGTACGTTAAAAAAACAAACTTATGTATAAAGCAAAGTTTGTGGCAAACTTGTGCGGCATCGATAGAAGTTACGTACAAAATATAATTTCTATGTAACAATAAAGATAAAATAACTTAATATCTAACAAATATCTTTTGCAAAAGCAAAATCTTTTAATGTTTCTGTGGAACATAAAGGGAGTCTCTTTATAATTTTAATCGTAAAGAACAATACCAAACAAAAGGGTTTTGCTTTCTTTTATTGTCGTATTTCTTTTGCCATTATATATCTATTGCCAATCCATATCTCTTTTTATCTATGGATCTATGATTAGAACCTCAAAGTCTCAGGTACATTAGAAACAAAAGCACCCGCTTAATGTAATATACATCATGATACTGATAATTAAATTAAACGTATGATTATGATTCTTTAACAAACAAAAAAATGATTATTATGCTTCAAGGCATGAGCCGCATGACAATATATAATGTTAAAACTTAAAACATATATTGAATTCTACTTTTTATAACCAAAAAAAATCAGATTTATTGAATTCTACTTTTTTCAGTATATATTGATTACCGTGATTGAGTACGTATGTGTGTTTACATGTATATAAACATGTATACGCGTGCAATACCATATATTTGTGTACAAATATATATATATATATATATTTTATATAGGTATATTATATAGTACATAGTAAAGAGAGATGAATAGGCTTACAGCAACATAGATGTCCTTGAGAGCAAGACCATAAAGGAGCCATATGACAGCACTTATTGTAAGGGTTAAGGATAAGCTAAAGGGCATGTACTCCACACTCCTTGTCTTTATTACCGTCCTCTATATTTTACATCAAAAACATGTTAATTATTGAAACTAAATCAAAATTAATCACTTCCTTATATATACTTATTAATTAGCACTTTCAAAATACTTACGATTATGCTTAGAGGAGCAGCGAAAACACAAACAGAGAATCCAACACAGATTCCTCCGATAATCTTAGCACGTGTGGGTCCTTTTACCAAGAGTTGGCAGAGAAGGAGAATCAGACAGAATCCTCCAAAGTTCATAAGAAGTAACAACTTCACTGTCAACATCTGCATCCATTAAGAAATGTTGTAGTTAGCTACTTTATTCGATTTTGTAAACACACATGTTTACATATAAACTGAGGGGTTTTAGGTACCCGGGCTGGCTTGGGAGCGTAGGCAAGGAAGATAGAGATGTAGATGGTTTCGATGAAGCATCCAAAGATGTTAATGGTGACGAGGAGGAAGACATCTTTCTTCTGGGTCGCGTAGTAAAGCCACAACGTCGCGCTGAAGAGCGCCACAACGTAAGGAACAGACTGGAACCCTTCGGTTGTCTTCTTCTTGCAAACCCTATAGAACGTAGGCCTGCATCCATTTCATAGAATCTAACGATTACTCTCATTTATAACGGAAAATATATTGATAAGATCATGTCTAGTGGTTTGTATTAGTGTTGTCGATTTACTATCGTCCAAATTTTAAACTCATATTCCTGTATTGAAAAATTATAAATATCATTGAGATGTTACATAGTCACGTATATTAACCATTATGCTAGTTTTTGAAATATAGAAACATAAAGAAATCAAGATTAGTAAGTTGATTTTAATTTGTAGGTTTCTTCTAACATAGATGTCGATGTAAGATGTAAACAGTACTTACACAGGAGAGAGGAACACAGCGAATGAAATGAGATTACCTGAAAATTATACAAGAATATAACAGAAATACGATATCAATAAGTCTATACTAAATCTCTAGAATTTAGATCAGGGTTGCATAACTTGATAAAAAATTAACAAAAAAACTTGATAGAACATGTCCATATGAAATGAACACAACGTAGTTAATTAGTATCATACCGAGCAAGCCAAAGACAAAAGCCCATGTGTTTTGAGTGTTGAAGAGAGACATGGTTTTTTTTTTTTGTTTATATAAGTTGTTTAGGGTTTTTAGGAGGAAGAAGAAGAGAGATCGCACTTAGATTTGTAAGTGTTTTCTCTTGATACCAAAGCTTATGGCACGAGCTTAGTGTTTCGGGGACTTCAGGTATATATAGAGGGTTAGGGCTAAAGAGAGGAATGGGTTTTGTGTGTGAGAGATGGGAAAAAGAGAAATGTTTGTGTGAGCAATAATATTTTGAATTTTTATTTTTTTGATTAAAATTTTTCGAAAAGCGTTAGCGTCATGTAGTTGTATTACAAAAAAAAGACATACAACAATAATTCACACGCTAATCCATTACCAAAGATACATTTTGACGTACAAAAACAATTCCTTTACCAAACTTACTTTTTTATGGGGTTTGGCTTACTTAATTAGTTATATTAATAATGCTTGTCAATCTCATTTTAGGCAATCTCTTTTTTGAGGATTATGTCTAGATTCTATCTATGCATCCATTTATACAGAAATAGTTCTGATTGGAAAAGTGGAGAATGACATAAATAATGATCTAAGAATGAATTGGTGGATGGAGTGGACACAACCATCAACGAATTAGACCATTCTTATCTTTACGTAGTGTTTCTGGTTTCAACCTACAATATGCTTATTTTTAGTTTTTTTTTTTTTTTTTTTTTTTACGTAGTAGCACGTAATAGTCGTGACTTCATAGAGCTGCCACCTAAAATCAACCTAGTAATTACGAATGATCGTTAAATTTAATGATTATATTAATATACCTTGCAAAAACAGCTTGGCATGGAGTAGAAAATTTTATTTCAAAAGTTTTATGTGCGTTTAATTTTATATGAATGCACGAACTAACATAATCGGATACTCTATATAAAAATATAATGTTATGATTTATACGAATTCTCCATCATTAAAATATTACGACAACCTGGAAATTGCTTTAGATATTTTCTTATCGAAAATGAGATTAGGAAAGTTAATAACTAAATTTACGTTACCAAGCAAATTAGTTCACGTGACACTGTATGTCAATATTGTGCCGTTTCACTTTTAGCTCTTTTTAATGGAAAATTTTGTTAGCTACAGTATAACACAATGTATATTATAATGACCACATATGAAGTTTAAAATGTATAGTAAACTATGCCAACTAAATACATTGTATGGCATATACCAACTAACATATGATATGGTGCCAACATCGTAATCATCATATTCTGGTATACAGGTCGTCAGAATATATAAAAACCAGCGTTGAACAAAAATAAAAAAAATATAATTGTGTATTTATTTTTGATAAAAACGAAAATTACAAAATTGTAAAATATTTATTTCTAAATATAGATTTTTATTGTTTCTTTCGCAACGAAATAATGAATTTTCATCTTATTCAAATTAATAATTCTCCTGACATAAAATGTAAAAATAAACTAAATATATATTGCAATTCTAAGTTTACGATTCTTCTATAATTTTCGTGAATGGAGCCGCTTCTTCAACCCTTCACAACGCCGCTCGGTTTTATCAAATTCTAACGATGAATTACTAAATTCATGGTGATGTATCTCCTTGAAAAGTTTGCAATGAAAATCGAACATAGCTCTCTCGGATCCCAATCGGGTTAAATTAGAAATTCTTCAGGTCCTTTCTCGCAGCTTAAACCCACTGGTTTAATTACCTCTGGTCCAATTGGGTCTAGGTCAAGAAGGTCAGGATATTATATTGATCTGTGGCGGTGAAGAAACCATATGCCGGATGTTGCTACTATTGTTACGAGCTAGACGATGAGGATCCATGGAGACTATTTGATACATATAGTGAAGACTTGTTATGGTATCTACTTAGGAAGCAGAAACGTGGTTAATCAAGCGACGACAATTATAAGGAGAAGAAGACAATGGAAGTTTTTTTACTTTCCCAGATCTAAATTTTTGTTTGCAAATGAATGGAAGACAACAGTAATTTTTTAGTAAAATTATTTCTAATTTTGTTATTTTCATTTTTTATCAAAAAATAAATAATTTTTTGAATATTATTTGGTCAATTTTGCGTATCGTATGTTAATTGGTATATGTGAACATGCAATATATTTAATTGGCATAATTTACAATACATTTTTAAACTTCAAATGTGTGGTCATGTATTGTACTATACATCATTTAGCTGGCAATTTTTTTTGCCTTTTTAATCCTGATATTCATGTTTCTTTATAGAAACAAAAAATAATTAGCCGTTTCTCAATCATTATTCTTTTGTCCGTACCATCTGAATAAATATCAGAATCTTTCTTTCAAGTACGTAGGAATTCAGAGTTCTTTTTTATAATAGTATATAGAGATGTATGTATAATCAGTACTATCAAAAATTTTAACTATCCATCCTATTAAGCTTGTATTTTTTTAATAAATAGTTGAATATTGTCGAAGTTTTTTTTTATCTATTTAAAGAGAAAGTAAAACTTTCTGACTAAAGTTTTTAAGCTTGTATTTTTTTAATAAATAGTTGAATATTGTTGAAGTTTTTTTTTTACCTATTTAAAGAGAAAGTAAAACTTTATGACTAAAGTTTTTATAATTACTTGACTAGTTATTAATTCTAAATATACCAACATAGATATTTCGGGTAATAAGTAATTAATTTGAATCACAATTTCTTTTGTACCTCCTCTATTTAAAATAAGTATCATTATAGATAATTTCACATATTAAGAAAATCATTAAATTTTATATTTTATCCCGTATTAATATAAACTATCTATTTTTTAATTGGTCAATACATTAATACATAAAGAATAAAATTATTATAATTATTAAATATTTGTCTTGAAAATCTAAAATAATATTTAATTTAAAAACAAAAGATATCAATCAGAAAAATATAATTATTTTAAAACGGAGGAATTAATAAGTAATATTTGAATTACCATAATACTAGTAGTTTGACATGAAAGCTACTATTTTTATTTGTAATGAAAGCTTAATTAAATATTTTTAATGTAAAATCATTTTCATTACGTCAGGCCTCTCGAGGCGTGTGGACGTCACGCGCGTAATAGAGGTACTAGAAAGCTCTGTTAGCGTTACAAGTGGCACACTTTAGAGTTTAGACACATTGCCAATTATACGTATTACCTTTTCTTGTTTTGCCAGTAGTAGAGATGTTTGTAACATCTACTTAGAAGACTTATGTACAATACTAACATGTACTTATAAGACTATATATGTACTTAAGGTTTTAATCGCATTGTTTTCAACGCTCCAAAGTGGCAAAGTCGGAAACGTTTATGATCATCATTGCCAAATTGGTAAAAATGTCGAATCAACCAAAATATCTGATTAGTTAGTTTAGGTGTTTGATTCATTAATTTAATTAAGCATCTGATTAATTGGTTTATATATGTTGATCCATTAATTGTTTGTTTTCTTCCTCAATCTATCGGATATTGAATCTGATTATAACGATAACACTACATTTATAAGACAGGTGTCACTTATCCGGAAAAAGTAAGATATTTTCGTACGTATAGCAAACGTGATATACAGATATTTATGTTTTGACCAAAGTTAATAATCATTTCTATTATCATTTACGTATATATTTTCTAAAGAACATATTTGGAAGAAAAAAAGAATTCATTATTAAACGTGTCGATTATGTAGACATTTTGATTATGATGCGAGATATGTTGAAACATTATTTCAGTATGCACATACGTGAAAAATATAAGAGTACAAAATATGAGAAATTAAACTCTGCGTCTATATATGATGGAGATTACATACAAATCTATTATTAAATGCATTATATTGATCAAAATAGGTCTGTCTTTTAATTTAATCGGTTACTATAACGACGCCAAAAACAATATATATATATATATATATATATATATATNAAACTCATAAAAACACTAATTATCGCGAGGTAATAAATTTGTGTATTTAATTTCATTACAATATTTTTTTTAATAAATATTCATATTTTGTTTATAGGAGACATCTAATTCTAACTTTGGATATGGATCAATTCCTTATAATGAAAATGACGATAGGATGCAATGGACCCAAGCATCAAAGTTCAATGAGGTGCAACAGCAGTTGCAATCACAACAACAAGAAATTGCTGAATTACGAGCATCTCAAAGTGATAATGCATATTGGCAACGCATCATAGCCAATATGTATCTCAATTCTATTCCGCCTTCCCGAGTACCTCGTAATCCAGACGGATGCCTTAATACCGAAGAAAATTTCTCAATAGATACTTGAATTAATATATTAGGGATGGTTTAAATTGTTTATTTATGGTTTGTAGTAATTGAAATTTATTTTTTCAAGACATTTGCAATTTATTTATGTTTAATTTATGTATTTTTTTATTATTTTCAATTGATTTTTTTTTTCTTTTTTCTTTGTAATTTCCGATTAAATGAGTATTATGGGTAATCAGTCTTTTTACTTGGAATTGGTCGGAAAGTTTCCGACGCTTCTCCGACTATGAGTTTTCCGACTAAACTCCGACAATATTTTTTCCTACAAATTTTCAACTTTTTTCCGATAAATTTCCGACTAAAATTTTTCCTACTAATTTTCGACTATTATTTTTCCAAAAAATTTCCGACTAAAATTTTTTTCCGACAGCCGTATTCCTACTATTTATTTTTACTCGGAAAATAGTCGAAAATTTTGTTTTCCTACTAATTTTCGACTAAATGCTCAGTCGGAAATAATGTTGTTTTCTTGTAGTGTATCAGAGCGATGTTCTGAAAAGTGAACAATATCGTGTGGGCTTGCATGTTCGTTGTGGAAGGAACTCTCAATATGACCTCGCAAATAAAGGGTGTCGGTATCTAGGTGTCAAGGTTTTGCTGGAGAGGAGACTAAGGTTCGTGTTCATTCGTTTGAGGGGAGGATTGTTAGGATATAAATCAATGTCCTACATCAGAAGATTATAAAATAACTATCTATTATATAAGTCAAAACAATAGTATGAGACGCTTTAGAAATGAGCCAAAAAACAAATATGTGTGGGTTTAGCCATTTGAACAAAAACGGACAATATTATACTAATGAAAAGTTGACTTGGGCTTGCATAAGTCCAACAACTTTTTATGATTTGCAACAATAATCTATAAGAAATTGCATTTTCATAAAATTAAATTTGTTTGGTATATAAATTTTTGAACCCTTAACCATTAGAATAAAAGGTTTCCAATAGGTAAAAATATTTATATATGACTCTTTTCTATCTAACCAAACAAAAATAAGTTAAAACCCAATTTGTTTTGCGAGTCAAAGGGAAAAAAAAATCTAAACGCATATATATTTTTGACCTTTCTTCGATTTTTGAATTAGTTTTGTTCATGTAAATCAAGTATTTGTTAATTGTTATCAATATTAATCTAAAATTAGAATATACACTTATATGATAACTCTACGTACATTTCGTATTAATGAAGTAAATGATATTGGCTTTTTAAAGTAAAATCCAGTTTGGTTAATTACCACTTGACATTCAAATAAGTAAGTGTTTTGTTTATGATTTTAAAAAGAATCATATTATTATTATTATTATCTTATTTGATACATGCTATTTAATTTATTTAAAAAACGATGTTAAATTTATAATCGTTATTTCATCAAATAATTTTTTTTTATCAGATATAGTTCACGCTATTTTATAAATTAATTAGATCTTTCACAAGAAATGAATAAAAGTACTCCAATCTCATTGAAATCCATCTACCCTCTCATTTATTAAACTAGATTAGTATCCGCGCTTTGCTTAAAATACAAAAATTATAACATTTTATAGATATTTAAAAAAATCCAAATGTAACTTTTATTTTCATATATTCTAAAAAATATTTGTGTAGATATTTCTAATATTTTTCAAAGATAATTAACTATATTTGCTCTATAGTTTCTTAATACTCAATTTGTTAATTCGGTTCAACATTTCAATTATTTATCTATTGTTTATATGTTCTTATTAGTTCTTTTTTTAACTGTTTATATTCTTAGTAGTTCATCCTCTTGTTAAATATATTATTTAAATAATTAATTTTCTTAAATTAACTTTATAATTTCAAAATTTTTAATTGTTACCTATTTTATTGAATTTTTTTTGTTTTATAAATATTGTTACACTTATTCAATAAATATAAATAAATATGTATTTAATAAATATTTTAAATTGTTTTTAATTCAAAAAATAGGTTTGCTTAAGTGGACACTCTAGATTGAGAGAGAACTTCTTAATTTATATATAAAAAGGATTTTTCATCTAATAATAAGCGTAAGTATAACCTAAAATTTAGTTATCTGTCTAAATAACTCTATTAAAAAATTCAACTCTATTAAAATTCATCGCAAGCAACACTGATGCCGCTTGTGTATGTAGTAGATCTTCATTCGATGCAAGTTGGTTAAGTAATTTAAAATAAAATAAAATGAAAAGATAGAAAGATACCGAAGACGCAAAGAAAATGGAGAGAAGGAGATTGGACGGAGGAGGCTGAGAGCAACTACGTACCATAGAAGAACCACATTTTTGTTTGTGTCTCCTCTCCTCTTCTTTTGCTTTTTTTTTCCTAAAAAAATATTTTCTTTGTTCAATATTTTTCAGCCACTCGAATTCTTCTGTGTCTATTAGAAAGAAAAGTGATTAAAAGGACATGGAAAACCTTCGAGAAATAATATAACGAGCCTTTTTTTATATATAAACTGTGAGAGTTCCGGGTTTTTGCCTCATAATCTTATTCGGTATCCGGAGTCAGTCTTTAATTCATTTCGATTTAAAGAATGTCTTTTTGTCCCAAAAAAAGTTTGAACCCAGAGCACAAATGAACTAACTCCTTGTGTTACCATTAGACCACAACACCCTTTAGTTAATGTTATGTCTTACGACGATTAAAGTGGTTGTTTCACTGTTGTATTGAAAACGATATGAGTCGTAAATTTTAGTGAGATGCTTAAGATGCTACAAGAAGAAGCATTTTCATCCATAATACACGTGAAAGGATTTTTCTAGCGTGTTATAAAAAATATCACTTTTATGAAAACAATTAACGATAATACTTTTCACCTCATAGTTCCCAGTCTCTTGCGAGCTATTTTCTGAGCGAACACTTCCGTATACGACGAGTGAGAGAAGATCACGATAAATTTTGGTGTTTGGGTGAATTTCGACGAGGTTTAAACGACTGTTAGTGTTTTAAAACTTGGTGTTACAGTAAAATTTTAGATTAAAAATTCATGATGAAGCTTATGATGGTAGCTATTGAATAGGATTTATTAGTACTGAAATTTAGTTTTCACAATTTAGAAGTTAGATATGAAAAATAATTATTTTTATAAGGTATATGAATAGTATTTCTACAAGGTAAACACATAAAAGTTTCTTAAAACTTGTTATAACTTCCAAAAACTTGTGAAAATTGCAATAGACTAATAAAAGCTTCCCAAAATTTGTAAAAAATTGTTATATTATTTGAAACATGTTTTTATTACCAAGTATATTTTCGTTATAATTAACCAATAATATTTGTCATGAGAATAAGTTCTCAAAATCAGTAGTTAAACTATAATTAGAAGAGGTAACTAACGTCTCATATCTCTATATTATTAAAAGAGAAGTACTATAATATCTATATCCAAACACTATTTAAAGAGAATTAAAAAAGATAGTTTTATCTTTGCTAAAAACACTATTTATTTTTTTATCTAATATTTCAATTTAAATAGTATGAATTATGATTCTCCTATCACATTTGTTTCATCTTATTTTCAAATTATTTTGAATAACAATATAATACATATAATAAATAAAATATTTTTATTTTACATATAAAATAAAACAGATGGAGTATATATTTTACATAATTACGAGTTCGTAGTGAATATTATCTACATACAAAAACATATCACTTGTGAACAATACTTTTTATCACCTCAAAAATATTTCTGTCTAACAAATTTGCAAAATGCTAGTTACTAGGTTTATTATTAAAAGAAAATTGCCATCTCAAAACTGATATCTACATCATTTGTCATTACCCTAATTATTATCAGTTAAATTTCTAAGAAATTTTTCATAGTAGTATGACAAAGAAATTGGATGTGTGACTCAGAATTATGATTGTTTTGACCAACGTGGTGGTTTAGTATAACAATGGGTTAATCAATTGTCCATTCTTTTGTTGCTTTTACAATACAAGGCTTTGTGTCTAATGGATGCAAAATTTTCTAAAAGTTTCTTTAAAATATTTAAATAAAAGAAATTTTCAAAAACAAAATCCACAACGTTTAGAAGATCAGAACTTTTAAATAAATAAAAAAAGGTTTAGAAGATCGATTAAAAAAGTCTTTTTTAAATCATAATTTTAGAAGGTTTTTCTAAAGCCAGCCTTCCTAAAAGTTATTAATAAAGGTGTTTAATAAACTCAAAATGTTTTTTCTATCTAAAAAGTCTTCTTAAATTTTACTAATTGAGTTCTTAATAATTGTGATTTTTTTTTAAAGCATGATATTTTATAGGTTCGTTTTCTTATTAGTTTTTCTTTTAGTTTACCATTTTTTTGCAGTTAGGTTATTTTATTAGTAAGTAAATAAGACGGGAAACAACTAAAATTTTAGGTTGATTATTGATCACAGGTTTAGCTAAATTTTAGACGAAAAAATTGTGGTAGTTTTGGTTTTAGACAATAAGACATAAAGTTGGTATTTTCTACTTCTTGTAAATAATTTATCTGTCAACATATTGTTTTATTTTTTCTTTCAAACAAGTTTCGAACTTAGGTTTATAAAGCTTTTCCCTTTTACAAAACAGTCTACAACCAGTAAAATTAACAATCCTTTCACATTATTGGTAT
Source organism: Cardamine resedifolia (assembly GCA_014578085.1). Lineage (NCBI taxonomy): Eukaryota > Viridiplantae > Streptophyta > Magnoliopsida > Brassicales > Brassicaceae > Cardamine > Cardamine resedifolia. The sequence goes on along the minus strand of VBRH01000595.1, from coordinate 18,030 downwards.
TTTTCTTGTAATTTATTATGTTTTTAGTATACACGTCATTTGGAAAATCTGAAAGATACTATTAGATGAGGACTGGTCCACTACATTTAATTAATGTAGCATCGCAAATAATAACAATTATAAATATCGCCATGAATTATCTTTAAATTTTAAAAGAGTTTGAAAGAAAATGTGGTGTGTGGCCTTTCTTTAAAGCAATGGCTCAAGTTGTATGAACTTTCCAAGTGGTGCTTGGATGGTGGAGGAGGTTGGAATTTGGAAACGTAACCAATTATGGGACTACTATATATTTTTTTCCTTAATTTTTGTACATATAAATCGTACATCTAGACATACGTGTGTTGTGTATATTCATGAAGCATAAGTTGGTACCTCATATTTCATAGGTCAGTATTATACAATTTTTAAAATAATAGTAAATACGTAAAATTACGTAATGGAAACAAGCTCAAACCATAAATTAGATAAAATATGAAAATATATTAGTACTAATTTTGTTTATCACAAATTTGGATATATATATATATATATATATATTTCTTGTGGTACTAATTTTGTTGGTATGAGATTCAATCCAGATAAGCTATATACTGAAAACAAATTTGAAGAACTGATAAGTGAAAAAAATAGGTTATCATTCCAATTGATTATGCGACCATAGTTAATTTTTAAAATGGCATGAACAAACAAAAATATATAGCATTTGGAAAAAATAGTTTGAAATTTGGAAAAATATATTGTAGTTTTAAAAGTAATATGTTTTAAGAAAAAATAGTGTGACATACTAAAAAAATTGTGTTATCTCGAAAATAAAATATGCTGACAAAAACGGAGAATAAAATATTTAAAAAGAAAAAACGAAAAAAAATAATAAATTTTTTCAAAAAATAACATAGATTTTTAAAAAATTATGAAATGGAGATGAATAACTTGTGATACATTGAATAACTTCAATGTCATTTCATTTTGTTTTCTGACACATCACTATATAGTATATATCATAGTTATTCTCTTAATTAATATTTTTTCAAAATCATCTATTTCTATTATCCTACTTTTGTAGTTGTATGTGTCACGGGTTCGAGATTTAATGATTGATTGGAGCGCGATATGAGATTTGACTCGAGTCTGGTGACTCAGGTGGTTAACCACAAAAAGGAAAAGACAAATAAGAATTTGTTTTTAGCATTTCCCTAAATGAATCTAGAACGAAGAAACATTATTTATACATAACTGAGGGGAAATTGTGGTAGTCAATCATTGTTTGTAGTAGGGAGATTCCACGTAGGATAATTAGAAATAACATCTAGGAGAATCCTACCTATTTCTTTGTCGTCATAATGACTATTACTAATATAGAAAAAGATACTATATTTAACCTTAAAATTTAATATAGGTGTATAATCAATAAATCGGTTGAATGTTAAACCATAGATAAAACTAAACTCTAATATATTGGGATCACGTACATTTTAACAATATATATATATATATATATATATTGGGATCACACTTGATCATAGCAATTAGGCTCTTTTTTTAACAATTAAGTTATTTATCTTCAAAAACTAAAATCACTACAACAACAAAAAGCGGTCATGACCTCAGAGTAATCACAAGAAGCCAGTACGTAAACCTAATCTCAAATAATTGAGCAAAACAATTAACCAATATTACATAGTTACAATTGGATTAAAGCGAACAATCAAACCAAACAAATATTAACGTAACATAGTCAAAAATTAATTTGATGGTTATTTTATTTATTCAATTAAAAACACATGCAAATAGATAAATTCCCCAAAAAAATAAAACATAGATTAGATATAATCTTCAAAAATTCTGTAAATTAATATACAATAGATTTATATTGGGGGAAAAAATATAACCGTCTGAACTAGCTCATGATTATTTGGTTATAACCATATATATTCAGACAATCAGAACTGTTAAATCTAGGAAAAACATTTATTCAAAATGAGTCAAAGTTCGGATTAGACATAGGACAAAGCTATTTTAGTGGCCGAATGAAATACATATTTATTTAGTA
>VBRH01000594.1:60641-73375 GCA_014578085.1 Cardamine resedifolia | reverse complement strand
ATGGAGCATCGGGTGGAACTCCTAAATCTGGATGAACTGCTCCGGCAGGAGGTGGAGGCAGTGGATGTGTCGTCTGGGTCTTCGGAATCGTCTCCCTATCACTTGAAGAAGGCGCCGGTATCTCTGGAGCAGCCGAAGAAGACGATGGTATGTCCTTCACTGCCGGTCTACTAGTAAGATCGGCTCCCATAAACGTATGGGAATAGTGCGGATGACTGCCGCCACGTCGTGACTGTCTAACCATCTACATGCAATATTAAAAACAAACTATAATCAATTAATAAATAATTATAAATAATGAAAACCATAAATTAATTTAAATTATAAACCTTAAAAGTAACACATAAAATCAAAAAAATTGTAAAACTATTAATTAATTTAAATTCTAATTAAAAAAGTAATTCTAAAACCATCAAGTAATTTAATTTCTAAAAAAATTATAAAATTATACATCAGTTAACCAAACAATTCTAAAACAATTTTAAAACCATAACTAATATCATAATCAAAACAACTTAGCAATTTCTAATAATTTAAAAAACAAAAATTTAAAAATATAAAAATATACCTTTTTCGGAATGTAGAGAGAAGGGAGAGCTAGTGAGAGAGGTGAGGTTGAGAGGAATGAGCGACGAGATGGAGGCGAGACGCGCTTATATAGATTTTACATTCGTCGTAAATCCGATGTAAATTTACGACCGATTTACGACGAAATACGTCTCATGCGTTGTCCAACCTGATAACATCTCATATGCTGGAAAATCACTGATTGTCCACATAAGCACAATTTTCATAGTAAATTTCCTTTTTACCGAACAATCATAGGTTCGAACCCCAATATACCATAATTCCTTCAACTCATGTATAAGAGGTTGCAGAAATACATCAAGTGACCGCTTTGGATGTTTAGGTCCAGGAACTAGTATACTCAAAAATAGAAATTCATTTTCCATACACATCCATGGAGAAGATTGTAAGGCGTGATGATTACTGGCAACAAAGAATATTGTCTACCAGATATACCAAATGGACTAAATCCATCGGTGCATAATCCAAGGTAAACATTCCGAACATTTCTAGCAAAATTAGGGTGTACCGTTTTGAAATGTTTCCATGCCTTTGCATCTAAAGGATGACTAATCTCCCTGTTCGTTTGCGAATGTTCTGCATGCCATCTCATCGTTGCAGCTGTCATTTTAGACTGATACAATCTTTTTAACCTCTCTGTTATTGGTAGGTACCACATTCGTTGGTACGGTACCCTATTCCTTCCGGTACCTTGCGGCTTATACCCTGTTCATGTTGAAACCAAATATAATATTGAGGCGTAATCCTCTATTTAGTAAATGTTTCCATACTATATCATTAAGAGCAAATCTTGTATTTTTACACTTCCGACAAGAACATAACATTTTACCGGTTTCAAGAGTGAGTGGTGTATGACCCGCCTGGTACATGAATATCTCCAATCCATTGATAAACTCTTGTGTTACGTTTCCCTCGGAATTTTTATACTTATACATCCATCTTCGTTGCTTACGAACATCATCTCTAGAAGAAATTTTTATTTGTGTTTTGAAAGTTATATTTTTTTATGATTGTTGTGTTTGTGTGTAATTTGAGAGACTGAAGATGTGTTATATTTATAAGAAAATTTTGTAGGTGTTAGGTACAAATAAAACGACTGTGTTACAACGAATACGGATTACGAGAGATTTACATATATGACGACGAATTTACATCGAAAAGTATTCATCGTAAGGTGTATAGTACACATTAAATACACGCGACCACCTACCAATTATTTTTTCCTCGTTAATTCATCGTAAAAATAAATCATTGTAAATCAGTCGTAAATTAACAACCAGTTTACAACGATTTTCCAACACGTCGTAAATTCATCGTAACTATCTCGTATTGTTACGACGGATTTACGACGATTCCATTTGACGGTATTTTACGACGATTTATGTTGTTGTTGTAAACTCGTCGTAAATTCGTCTGGCAATTAAGACGACTTTATTTCGACGTAAAATATCGTCGCTACTCCCATGGTTTGTAATAGTGACGATACTAGCTAGTTGAAACCAATATAGATTAAAAATGCAAAGACAATATAAAATCTTATATTAATCATAAGTTGCTGAAACTAGAGATATCATAATCTATGTATTTTCACCGTGACCGAAAAAATATATTTTTCTAAGGCGTGGACGGTGTAAATCAGAGCTTATCTCTCTATAATCTATACAGTAGGAAGGAGCAAAAGAAGATGTTGCCATTTTTAGGACCCACATTAAGAAGTATGGATTGTCTTCTTTGACAAGGTCGGTCCCTTCTCTTTTTGATATTTTTTATATATTTGGTTTAAAAATACAATTAGTTATGAAAGCATGACTTAGTTTGATGTATATGATAAAGAATCTTCCGTACTAAATTCTACTAATGAAAAATCAAAATTCGATGGTAGTTTGATTTTGGATTAAGACATCTTTCCGGATAGGTATTTAAATCTCTTATAAAATACAAATATTATTAGTGTTGATAACTTTATTGAAGTTTCTAGATAGAGAAAGCTAGGGAAGAAGAAACTTCAAGCACAAAACTTGGTACCAACAATTAACGTTTTTCATATTTTGGGTATGTATGCTTCTCAAGTCTTATAGTATATTATACCAAACTCATGTAATAAGCAAAAGAAACGAAAAGGGAAAAAGAGTGGAGATGATGTGTTATACAAGTCACAAGTTTTAAGTCCTTTTCAAGGGACAAAAATATCAAAGGTATGTATTTAGTAGTGGAGGTTGCTTGCTTGCAATTACTAGTGTTGTTATTCAAGAAAAAAAGCATGAAATTTTCATTTTAATAAGAAAGTGTTTTATGAAAAAGAGGAAGACAGCTGAGAAGAATGAAAAAGAGGATTTTACCTTTATTATCATTGTAAGTTTTTATCATCATGATATGATCTGTTACAGAATGAGATACTAAGTGATGGTAGAAAAACTTGAGCAACGTTTTTCTTCACAAAACCAGTAAATCAGTAAGTGTAAAATGAAAACTTAATTATTAGAAGAAAAAAACTTAATATTCAACTTTGTAACTTTTGAACAACTCATTACAAAACGGCTAAGCTACAAATTTAAATTGGAAAAACAGAACTCGAAATCTACAAAAAAACAAATATCGATAACATTTTGTTTTTAACGATTCTAATAGTTTCTGCTTTGTTTTACTTTTGGTTTTTACCTCTTTGGTTCTACTTTGTTGCATACTTTTATAAACATTGCAGATCCTTGATTTTTTTTTTTTTTTTGATTTTTAAAAAAAAATAGTTTTAGGCTTTATTTAAGGCAGTTTACAACTGAAACGAATCTTAATCTTGAACCTTTATAAAATGTAATAAAACGATAGAATCAAATTGCATTTTCAACAAAGGATTCCTAAGTTGAAAATATCTAAATAGAGATTCAACTGTCATACACATACGCAACAACGACAGAGAAACGAAACATCAGCATGTGTGTGAACCAGAGTGATCCACAAGTGGACCAGTTTCTTTCACATATACGAACCAAGTGATATATTCATGCATGTAACACCAATTAAACGAAACCACATCAATGTAGACAAAATGTAAGCAAAACGAGGTGGACCCAGAACAAGAATATTCAAAAAAGGAAGAAAAAATATTCACAGAAAAAGCAAAACATGATTTACATACAGAGACAGATGAACACCAAAGTTATAGAAACATGTCAGTCAAGGATCCCTCACAGAAAGTAAAGTAAATCTAAACTAAGCTCATCGACAACGAAGGACTTCTGAATCACCCTTTTAGGCTGATTGTGATGAAGATTTTCCTAGCGAGACTGATGCAAGTGCGTTCTTTGCTCTTTCTTGGAAGTTTCTTGTTTTGGTGAGTCTCAGTTTCATCCATAGCCTCCTCACATCGATCATGTGCAGGACACGGCCAAATAGTTGGCTAGTCTCACCGAGTATTCCCAAGCTCAGATGCGGAACATACAATGCCCATAACGTTTTCAAGCGCGATCCCATGACAGGGAAGATCAAAATTGCCAGTTTCAAAGACAGAAACATTAGTGCAAATACCATATATGGCTCTCTTTCCGCTATTTCTTTGATAGATGACCCATTGTGTAGCCATGTGATCAGGTTACCATCGGTTTCCAAGCTTGCTGGTTCATCTTCATCCACATACTGCACAGGTTTAAGACCTGGAAAGCCATAGAGACACACCGAGTGGAGCTTGTTATAACAAAAGTTGAACATGTTTCTTCAAGGGATTTAATAAGTTTTGTGCTAATGAATTCAGATACAGCAGAAAACCTGAGAAGAAAGCACAAACAGAGACACAGTCTGGCATTTCATGAATCTCGTTCTCACCTGTTGTTTCTTTGTAAAACTGAACCAGGGATGCAAGATCCTTTTGACCATGGTATCGCATCTTCGATGATTGATTCACCATCAGGATTGAAGGCAAGCTATGGATACCATACCTAGAAAACACACTGCAATAGTGAAAATCATGAGATTACTTAACATGGACCAAAGGAGATGCCAAAATCAGAAGATGAAAAAATATAGCTTTTTGGTGGAAAAGCTGCTACTTATGAAACAACTTCATAGGCTAATAGGGTTGAATAACACAACAAACTAACTAACTTACATTTGTAGATCACTCAAATAAACAAGAAAACAGCAGTTAGCGAAGCGTATAAGAAAAGAGAAAACAAACACATAGCATTCAGTTTCTGTCATCTTCTTGAATTATTCGTCATATCTTGGTAGACCTAACTCATTAAGACGAAAACTTTACCCATCAGTTTAAAACAATGATTGATTACTGGAAAGTAATAAAAAATCTGACAAGCAACTTAAAGTCATTTTTTCAGCAAGTAAGATATCAAAACACCCAAATTTATATAGCCGAAGTAACTTCTTACGATGGTAAAGCCTGAGATTTCTCAACAATCAGATGAGTTATGTGAGGAAACATTGAACTAAGAACATCAAACTTCGGGCGTACTGCACGTGAAAACGGGCACCGTGATGTATAAAATAGTATGGATGTATAAGCATTTCCATGGTTTGCATCCATGAGTCTGTCTAGCAAGTCTCCATCTACCTGCATTAGCAAAAACACAAATTTAGATACTTCTTGAGTTACAAAACCAAGCACAGATCCAAGTCTACACCCTATGGAGAATCTTGCACACATATGTTAAGATTTTTCTATCATCTTAGGTGCATTTAAACATAAAAATCTGAACCTAAATTTTGCAGATGACATGATGACATTCTGTTGGTAATTTTACCACTATTGACACAAATAAAGGCATGCATTGAAGAACTTTACGTATATTGCAGTCTTGAGATAGAATAGAAGAGAGCCTAAACATTAAAGAAACAACAAAGTATGATCATGATAGGTCACAGATACATCATAATTATAGACTTGTCCTTCCTAAACAATCCAACCATTTAAGAAGATAAGAATAATATTGGCTGAAAACAACATACTTCCACTAGCTTCTTTTTATAGTAAGGGCCTTAAAACATTCCTCTAAATTCAAAGTGCAGGTAAACCACTACCACAGCTAACCAAGATTTATGTCTACATCTCCACCAGCGACCGGTGTGAATAGCTTAAAAAACTTGAAAAAGGAAAAAACCTCTGAGATCTCGAGAAACACATCAGTGAAGTTAAGCTACAAGACTAGACCGTGAACATGTATGAGCCTAAGCTTTGCATAATGAAAGCAACAACAACACTAAAGTTGACATCATTCATTCCAAACAATTCACATTATGGAAGAGTTAGATATCATCTGAACTTGATGAAGTCTAAGAAAATTCTACAATTTGAAAGCACATCAAACTCCAATCAAAGATTAAAAAAAAAATATTATTTTTTCTAACAAATCATAGAACTTGTTATAGCTATGATGGCGTACCTCGATAGGAGGGGTCAAATAGAGAGATGGAGGACATTTTTGCTCGATTCCGAACCGGAACGCCTCGAAATCGTGATCGCAAACGTCAACGAAGGCGAAACCGGAAGGTAAGTATGATCCACCTATCGCAGAGAAGAGGAGTATAGAGACCCACAAATTCATTTAATCAGAAACCTAAATCTACGGCACAAGAGAGAGATCAAAATTCTCAAATTTGATCAGAGAACCACAAGAAACTTTCTATAATTTACAAAAAGAAAAAAACAAGCCAATAATAAAAAAAATTAAAGGTGAAATAGCATCAGAATTGGGAGCACAAAAGCACAAATCAAACCAAAGGGAAACGTTAGATTGAGCACGAGAGCTTAAAGAAGACAACTTTCTTTGTTAGAAAACTACAGGAAATAAAAAATGCCCTCTGAGAAATATAAAAATCAGTGACATTCTCAGATCCATGAAAATATCATAAAGTTTTTAACTTATTATTATTGTCACTTGTTATTGCAGAAACATACAGATGGAGAACGCCAAAATCGATTCTTTTTAATATCTTTTTTGACAAATCGCATTCGTCACCATCCACTTATCTTGCCGCGATAGGTGCATCTCTTTCAAAGTTATCTCTTTTTTGTTTCAGTTGGTTTTTTACTTTATATTACCCAACGACTCTACTGTTCTATTTCCTGTCCATTTTGTCCCATTTTGTTTCTTATATGTGTTTTTTGTTTCAAAAACTTTAATTTTATTTTGTAAGCTAAGCTACATTTTAACAAAATAAACACTGCAAGGAAAAAGAAATGGCAAATAATAAGTAAAAAAAAAAAGTTTAGCAAGCAATATTAAGAATATTGTTTTGTGAGGACAATATTTTTTTATAAATCAAATAAACAAGAAGACAGACGATTTGACCCAAATAAAGTCACAATCTTGAAGGCCCATTAACTAGACCCAATAGAGCCCATAGGCTAGTTTCTCCAAAATTTGACCCTTACATATTTGACCGAGTTAAGTAGTCAAAGAGTTGTTCTCTTTCTTCTTCATCTTCTTCCTGATTAGATATTTCATATTTAGGGCTTTGAAGCCGAACGCCTGAAGCTCAAATCGAGAAAACAAAAAAAAAATGGAGGAAAGGAGGGACGACGAGATCAGGGACGGCAAAGAATCGGGAAACATGGACCTTATTAAGTCGCACTATGACTCCGTTTCCGAAGAACGCCACTCTCGTGAGCTCAAGGATGGTCTACATCCTCTTCGGGTTTGTCCTCTGTTCTTTATTTATCGATTGATTTTCAATTCGAATCTGATCTTAGCTGGAAACTTAGATCTCCTTGTGCGTCGAAGATTTCGGAAACTTTATATAGGACGGTTTAGAGCCGCGGTAGTGGTAGATTCCGATTCTAAATCTTTGTTATTTGGAGGTTTTGCGACTTTGCTTAAATGCAAGTGAGCTCAAATTTTATAGAATTTTGTTGTAGTTGGATTTTCGTATTCGTGTTAGCTGGAACAAGTCAGATTGATTTAGAGAAAATGAGATCATTGCTACCATTGTTAAGATTATATGGTGGCTCTACGTTGATTTTTTAGATTTTGGAAATGTGCAGTACAAGTTTGCGATTTGGTACACACGTCGCACACCAGGGGTCCGGAGCCAGACGTCTTATGAAGATAACATAAAGAAGATTGTGGAATTTAGCACGGTAAGCTGAAATATAGTAATGGAAGTCCTTTCTTGAAGCTTTTTGCAATCTTATCTTGTTCATTTTTTCTGAGATCTGGCTTTGGTAACCTAGGTTGAAGGGTTTTGGGCTTGTTACTGTCACCTTGCTCGTTCTTCTCTCTTGCCTAGTCCAACAGATCTTCATTTCTTTAAGGATGGGATTCGCCCGTTGTGGGAGGTAGGTATTTTCTATGTGTTGATTTTCTCGTTGTCTTCGTGTTTGTTTGTATTGTGGATCATCGATAAAATGAAAACCTTTTATTAAAATAAGGTTTCGTAAAAGTCGTATCTGCTGCTACTATAAACCAACTAAACTAGCTAAATTCATCTCCTTCAGGATGGTGCCAACTGCAATGGAGGAAAGTGGATCATACGTTTCTCTAAAGTTGTATCTGCTCGCTTCTGGGAGGATTTGGTGAGTTTATTTTCTTATGGGTACTTCTATTGAGCATTGACACCCTTCTACTTCATTCCAAAGGAACCTTTTTGTATATATATTTTTTTTGTCCTTCTTTCAATACTTTAGAGTGGAGGTTTTTTGTATCTGGAAATCATGTTAGACTCTTCCATTTATTTGTTGCTTCAGCTTCTTGCATTGGTAGGAGACCAGCTTGACGATGCTAATAACATATGTGGGGCAGTGCTGAGTGTCCGCTTCAATGAGGACATCATTAGTGTATGGAATCGTAATGCTTCTGATCATCAGGTGAGAAAACAATTCACAAGAGAACTCTCTCTCTCTCTCTCTCCCTCTCCCTCTCCCTCCCTCCCTCCTTTTTCTGGTACTTATATAGTGCAATGTTTTCTGTAAAACAGGCAGTGATGGGCTTGAGAGACTCGATCAAGCGGCATTTGAAGTTACCTCATGCATATGTCATGGAATACAAGCCCCATGATGCTTCTCTTCGGGACAACTCTTCCTACAGAAACACATGGCTGAGAGGATAGGTTTGGTTCAAAGCTAATGATTGTATCATGTGACATGGAGAAGATTGTATCCAATACCATACTGTACCAAAGGCTTACAATCTCAGAAACAAAAATTCCCGGCTACTTCTTTGTCAGTAGGTATTCAATCGTTATCTTGTTTCTAGATCTTGTTACATTTAGTCATTTGAGTCTTGTTTTAAACTATAATGATTCATTTTCATAGAAAACTTGAGTTCACGTACGTGTTTACATTATGACTCATGTCTAACAGTATGTCGATACACAATTTCACGTCCTTCAGGATTGATCTCAACAGCTATAGTTTAGCGTCCGCAGATGATTGAAGTCCGATGACACCTGTTTCAACATTAAAAACCTAGAGTGAGTTATACATCACACAATGTAAAAAAAAAAAAACAGAGAAGTAAAGATGGCATTGCTCTGTTTCTCAAAATATTAGCTTTGTAGCAATACCGCATCCAACTCTTGAGCCTGCGTTTCCCGTTGATTTGCTAAGCTTGTGTCCTCCTGCATGGTAAAAACCGCAAAGAAAACATGGTACTTTAACATCGATAGAGGACATCACGAACCTAGGAACTATGCCGGGTGCTTGATGTTGCATGTGAGTAGTGACATCGGACCACATGGAATGGATGAGCAAAAGTTCCTACCTTTCCCAAGGTCATCAGGACCAGCATGTACAACGACTGCCCTCCCGAGTATGGAATACTGCCCGCTAAGTGGTATCTGTGAAATCAAAGAGAGGTCAGTAGATGTGTGCACAATTAAGAAGCTTAGGACTTGCAAAAGCAGATGGAAAAAATGTAATGCTATTATGTCAGAAATTAGATGGTTGAAGAGGGGCAAAAAAGAAGATCCTTTACCTGTTTGTCTTGGATTGAGATTTCAGCAACACCTGAAAACAAGTCTCACCGAAAAATACTAGCATCATTCTTCACAGGGCACAAAACTATATCTACAAATAGATTTAGTAACAAAGAATCATACCGTCTGGTCCTGCAAGAATGTTACCCAAATCGCCTGCATGACGTTCTTCCTCATTGGGTGGCCCGTGAACTCGATTTAATGGATTGAAGTGAGGTCCTGGCAGTTAACATTTTCATGAAAACTCAAGCATATATCACAAAGGGGAAAAACCCGGTAAAAAGATGTTAAGGTTTATTTCTGGTTCTAGTATCAGCTATCTAAATGGTTGCTTGAGCCAATTCTTTGGAAACACTAAGAGCCAACCTAAACTAAATCTGATCTAAACCAATCCAGTAACAACATCAAGATCAAGTAAGACTACTCTGTTCATATGTCTATATGTGTTTCAGTCTTTCAGATAAAGATTCTTTAAGTGAAACCCTTAAAGACTGTAAAACCAATTCATCAGAAAGTAAATCAAACTCAGCAAAACCAAAATTGAATATAAGAAACCAACAACAAAAGCATCCAACTTCAATCTCAAAATTTGGTGTGTACAGTAACATAGACAGAGAGCAAAAAACCAAACCAGTAGAGATGCAGCCATTAGTGGTATCGCCAAAAGAGTGAATATGAAATCCATGAAAGCCAGGAGAGAGTCCTGAGATCTTTCCGGTAACATGAGTAGTCCCTGTAAACACACAACACCTCCAATGAGTGAAATATCAAAAACAGGTCCTCATAGTCCCTGTTAAGACAGATCACCAGAAGTGTCTTGTACGAATTGAATACAGCCTCTGACGTTGCTATCTCCGGCGATAAGAGCCACCGCTCTTAGATTACCTCTAGGAGCTTCCATCGGTTTCCCGTTTCTATGTGTTTGGGATTTGATGTGGTGTCAATCAGATGAAATGGAATTGTTTATTGGTTAAAGAACTAAAACCCGAATCAAACCGGAACTAAAACTCTCGGTTAAGAAAAATTATAATTCTATACCGGAGAGAAGAAGCATTGTAATAACACAAGAGTCTAATGTAACACAACCATACATAATGAAGATAGGTTCCTGACACATTTAACTAGAGTTTCAGAGAGTGATCACTTCACATACACCATCATCATCATCATCATCAATTTATCATCTTGTAGTCCTTTTTTTGGAGACTTTAAGAAGCATCTCGGTCGGTTTAATGAGCTTGAACGTGCAAACATCTCCCATCACTAAAGGAAACTCCTTAGCCAAACGAATCCATCCAGCAGCGAATCTTGACTGTGTACCAGTGACCTTATACATAACCTCCCATGACTTGTTCCCTTTCGGATCATGAAGCTTGAACATCGTTGCTTCATTTGGCATATGCATGTCCTCAAACATCTTCGGGATCCCCTGAAAATCACAAATTCTTATTGTATTAATTCACATTTACACAAACCAATTTGACACTGTATCTTTGCTTCTCTCTTACCAAGAATAGGAGGTATGATTTCTTGATGGTCAGAGTAAATTCTGGAACACGAGACGATGTTTCAGCTTCAGAGGAAGACGTCTCTATCTCTTCCATCTCCACATCTTTGTAGATGTTCTTCCCTTGTCCTCTCTTGTTCCGACCTGAATCATCCAAAACCAACCACAAAAGTAAAGACTGTCCTCTTCTTCTTCTTCTTCTTCTTCTTCTTCTTCTTCTTCTTCTTCTTCTTCTTCTTCTTCTTCTTCTTGCTTCTTCTTCTTCTTCTTCTTCTTCTTCTTCTTCTTCTTCTTCTTCTTCTTCTTCTTCTTCCTCTTTCTTCATAAACATTAAACAGAAGCAATCACAGAGATGAAAAACTTACAAGAAGAAGAAGCAAAAGTTGCAGATTTGCGTGGTTTAAGCATTTCAATAGTGTCTACTTGATAGATGCCTAGGGTAAAACACATATTCCCTTTGTGCGTGAAGGTAAGGAACTCGTTATTCCCTAAACCATTGTTGCTCAAAAACTTGTCCCATCCACTTTTTTCCATGTAATAGAAGCTTGCGTTGCTGGAGATTTTGATTGACCATGAGCTTCCCCATGGCAATTTTAACACCATCTTAGTCGAGAAATCTTTGTCCGAGATGCTTTTGATGAAGCTGCAAGGAATCCCTCTCTTTACAAATACAATAAAGATTATAAGAACAGGATTTGTCAAGAAATAATGTTACCAAAAAATGTCACATTCTGCAGTTTCAGTAAAAATCACTGAAAATTTTCACATCAACCAAACACCTTGAGGCCAAAGTTTAGACCTTTTGACCATAATTGATTTGGTCCGATCATTTCACACACAAACCTAACAAGAAAATCTGGAAGAAAAAAAAACAAACAAACAGAGCAGAACCTCACTAAGAACAAAACAGATCTAAGTTCTTGAAACCACAAGAAAGACACATACTGAAGAGAAAAGCAGTAAATTTTACTCTTTAGAACATTAGAAGACCCAAAAGATCCGATCTTTTTAAACAAAATGTTAACAAGAAAAATGGGTGATGAATTATGGGAAAATTAAGAGAGTTACCATGACTTGGGAAGATAAATCTTCCGGTCGAAGAATCTTGAAGAATCCGGCATCGTCTGCTTCATACATGATCTGACCAAAACCTCTGTTTGTCACCATCTCTCTTTCTGTCCTTCGAAATCCTTCTTTCTTCAACCTCTCACTCTTAAGTCTTAATCCCTTTTTCTCTCACTCACTCACTGCTCACTCACTCGCTACTTCTCTCTCTCTCTGGTTATGGGCAAAAGTTAGGAGGATAGACAACTCTGTATTACTTTCTCTAAGAACAGCTCCCAAAATTCAAAGTTTTTTTTTTTTCTGCATTAACTTCGATGTTAATTTTGCATGTGGTTAGTTGAGTAAGATTCTCATATATCATCAAAGACTCAAAGTAATTGTTTTCGTAATTTTTGTTCTCGTAATAATATACAGAAACAGGAGTAAGATCGTGACTTTGCAGACACGTAAAAAGCAGAGCAAATTCCTATTTTTAGTAACTGAATTTCTCAAGAAGACAGGTCCCATATTTCATTATTTACTCTTTTGTTTAATATAAGTATTAAATACATTTTACAGCAAAGTATTGGTTCATTTTAAAAGACCTTATTCCCAGAAATTACAAGTTAGTCCGTGAAGTCGTAGACTTTTGAAAGCCTTTAAGCAAAAAAAAAAA
>VBRH01000594.1:39237-53855 GCA_014578085.1 Cardamine resedifolia | reverse complement strand
ATATATATATATATATATATAAATATAATAAAAAGTGTTTATTTATCATCAATAAAAATATGTCTATTTAAATACAAAAATACGTGTTTAGTTATTAAAAAAAAAAAAAATGGGGATAGGTAATAGGGTAGGACTAGTGTTTGGTAGGGACCAGACTTCGATTCAGACCGGAACAAAGATTCGCTAGTGGAACCGGATGAAACGCAACAGAAGCGAAGGGCAAAATCGGAAATAGAAGTAAAACAAAAATAATTCCGGATAGAGATTCGAGGTTTGGAACCCGACGTGAATCGAACACGCAACTTTCTGAACTGGAGTCAGACGCGCTACCATTGCGCCACGGAACCAGATTTAAATAAACAATTTAATTTAATTTGAATGACTAAAATAATTCTTCAATTGATGTTATTTTTTTTCAGTTATTGATCCTGAATGTATTGAAATGAATCATGATCGTGTCGTGTGTCTATTGAATAGAAAATTGGATTCACTCTCTAAATTTTAAGAACAACTCTTTCAAGAAAAAGAAAAAACCTCCTAATTTTACAATGAATAAGTCTATCTCTAACTAGAAATAACAAAATCATTGGAGCCGAGAACTCACATTGATGAATATATCTTCAGGACATGGAATCGTTAAGCCACCCATTGGATGATCGAACCCAAACTCTTCCTCCGATTTACTCAGCAAAGCTTGAAAAGAAGGTTGGTTCAAGTATGAGAGTGGCACGAAATATCTCTTCTTCTGGCTCTCTCCTACGTACACCGCAAGAAACCCTTTTGAGGCTGCTGCGGTGGAGCGGCTTAAAATCTTCTTTGCACCCAATAGACTTCTCACGAAAGCCATATCTATTTTTCGTTTGTATGAGAAGTTGAAATTCTTTTGAAGCTTTTGAAGATGTATGAAAAGATTCAAGTTATTGGATAGATTGCTTGTTGTTGGTTGATGATAGAAAGAATGGGTTATGTGTATTATATATAGAAAGATCAATGAATGAGTTTGAAACCTCTCTGTACATAATCTCTGAAACTTGTGGTCTACAAGTGTGGGGTTAGACTAGAACAGAGTATCACATGGCTCTGTCTTTACCATCTGGAAAAGTTTAGTTAATGCAATTTGTCTTGGTGAGATGATTAATTTAGTATAGGACTAATAAACTAAAAACAAACTCCATATGCAACTCACAAGGGACTGTTTTCTCAATGTTTTTTTAGATAAGACATGCTATTGTCAATAATAAATACAAGCAAGTTTTTATTTTCCATGTTCTGTGATGATTCTATTTTCTAATCTTTGTAAGAATTTGAAGTGGGGACATGAAGTTGTCCAACAACGGAACAACATGTCTCTGTCACTCTTTCAAGTTTATCTTTTTTGATGATCCACAAATAGAAGATTCTTTTGGACTGGCCAAAGTTGTTCAATAGAGGGGCCATGTTTAGGTTCGTGGTGAAGTCAGTGTCTGAGAGAAGAAGTCAAAGGCATAAAGCTAAAGTGCCTTCTTAAGACAGAGATTACAACATAACCTTCTTCAAGTGCACCATTATTATGAATACGATACATGTCTACATGTTACTTACTGATTCCTTAACAATCATCTGTCACTTATAAATTCCTGGAGAGTAAGAAATCTTTCGTTAGAGAAAACGGAATACAGAACACAAACACATCAAATCAATATCCCTTTGAGTTTTCTTACAACAGTATTACAGTAATGAGATCATCCATGCCTTGTTTGTCTTTGAAATGAGGTTGGAGAAGAGGATCATAACAGAACATGTAGAAGAGAAACTTGCTGGTCTTATATTATTCAATAGCATGTCTTTTCGAAACAAAACATTGAGAAAACAGTCCCTTGTGAATTGCATATGGAGATTAAGACAAATTGCATTAATGCATCGTTTCCAAATGGTAAAGACAGAACCATGTGAAATCTGTTCTACTCTGTCCCACACTTGTAGACCACAAGTTTCAGAGATTATGTACAGAGAGGTTTCAAACTCATTCATTGATCTTTCTATATATAATACACATAACCCATTCTTTCTATCATCAACCAACAACAAGGAACCTATCAAATAACTTGAATCTTTTCATACATCTTCAAAAGCTTCAAAAGAATTTCAACTTCTCCTACAAAAAAATAGAAATGGCTTTGGTGAGAAGTCTATTGGGTGCAAAGAAGATTCTAAGCCGCTCCACCGCAGCAGCCTCGGTGGCACCAAAAGGGTTTCTTGCGGTGTACGTAGGAGAGAGCCAGAAGAAGAGATATTTGGTGCCACTCTCATATTTGAACCAACCTTCTTTTCAAGCTCTGCTCAGTAAATCGGAGGAAGAGTTTGGGTTCGATCATCCAATGGGTGGCTTAACGATTCCTTGCCCTGAAGATACCTTCATCAATGTGACTTCTCGGCTCCAATGATGATTATATCCAAGAATATTGTTCTTTTGAGTTAGAGATAGACTTGTTCCTTGTAAATATAGGATTTTTTTCTTTCTTTTTTCTCTTTCATCTTGAAAGAGTTCTTCTAAAAGGTTTGAAAGTGGACGCCATTTTTATGCTATAGACACAATAACGATTCATGTTAATACATTTTGGATCGATTATTGAAAAAGAAAGGACAACACCAACTGAAGAACTGTTTAATTATCATTTAATTGTTGTTAAATAAGAGTAAGTGAGTATTGTTCTTTTTAAAAGTTTTGTTTAGTCGAATTAAACTTAATCTGCTTAAATATTCTCATGTGCAAGCGAGTCAAGTAACATTATCATATCCATCCACTACCATAGTTACATTTGCCTATTTTGTTTCATGTAGGTCTTGCATCCCTAAATACATACATCAAGACTGCGGCGAGATGATACGTTAAAATATTTTGTGTACCATTCTATGAAATCTACTTTTTTGGATTTCTGGATTATTCATAGTTTTGAGACTTTTGCATCGTTGAAATCGAATAAGTTCCTGAGTAGAATGCGTTCTCATGCATATGATTTCAGTTTCAATCCATATGGGATGTGCAAATCAGTTTAGAACTACTGATTTTTGTGAACAATCTCCATTAAAACAAACTTACCACTCTGCTCTCTCTCTCTGTGATATATTCAAACGAATCGCCTTCTATAATATTGTTTGCATTCAAAGATCCTTTCTCATGAAGAATATCACCAACCTCAGGGAACAAAACGTCCACATCTAGCTGAGTAAGGTACCTCCATGAAAAAGTCAAAGACTTGCCTTTGTTCCTCAAGCACATCCACAACAAAAGAGATTGGTGGTTTGGTTGTGATATCTTCGTTTTTCTTCATCTTTGTGGCTGTAGCTAGAGCTAGAGCTAGAGTAGATGAAAATGAACAGTTGAGATGAAAGATGTTCATCTTCATCTTCTTCATGATCAGTTCGTTTTTTAAATGAAAAAGTTATTGAAGAAGCCATTTCAAATCTCAGCTTTGAAATGGAGAATGGAGAATGAAAAATGGAGATGATGAGAGTAAGAGTGTAACAGATGAAGAGTACATGCACTAAGAACAAAAACGTTGAGTGCTTGACTCAACACCATTCTGATCAGAGGTTAGTATTTTGATCATGAAGTTGTCTATTTAGATAAGGAAATTGTCAATTTTTATCGGAGAAAAGTTGTTAATCCATTTTCGTCCAAGCATTTAACCTTTTTTCTTTGTTTATTTATTTATTTTATTTAAAATTGTTATATGAATTTGAAATCACATTTAAATTCTATTAGATAACACCACAACATATACCACACTACTAGAAAATTTTTTCAATCAGTTATTTAACATCATTTAGAAAAGTGACTCAAAATTTAAAATAAAAATGATTGTTTAGCATCACTTAAAGTAATTGATGTTAAAATATTAAAATCTGTGTCACTTATAAATAAATGACACTAAATACCAATTTTAGTATCACTTATTTTATTTAATGCAAATTATAATTGGTTTTGCATCATTTTATTTGTAAATATCACAATTTAACTATATTTTGAAATTAGGTTTATGGATTATATCCTTAAATTATATGTACTAATAATTTAATATTTTAAGTCTTTATTCAAAAGAAAAAATAAACAGAAAAGAAATGGTTTTAGGATCTGATCCCTTCTCAACTTTCGATCTCTGAGAGTCAAGAAAATCTCTCAGATCTCCTCGTTAAATTCGTTTTCTGGTTGGGCCTAGCGACCGAGAGATAGAGAGAAGAGAGGAGCAAAGTTGATTGACCGGAGAAGATGAGCTTGAGAAAAATGATAACGATCCCTTATCTAACCGCTGTATCAACCTACTTTAGCTACATATTGCTCTTTGCTTTTGGTCAGAATTAGGTTTATGGATTTGATATATCAAGTTTCTTCCACCCGATCTCAAGTTCTCGCGTTGTTTCAAAGCTTCTTCTCTCTCACCCGTTCAGATTCCTTGGCATCAAGTTCGAAAGGTATTTATGATCGTTTAGCTTCTTATGAATGTCTGGAGTCTGAATTTTCATTGAGTGTTTGATTGGAAGTATCGAGTTTGTTGTCATTGTGAATTGGTTTTCGCAGTGCTTCAGAGATTGTGCTTCCGTGATTTTCTGATGAACAAAGCTTTTATGTTCTGGATTTTATTGATTTTATGGTTTTAGTTTCCAGATCCATTGCCATAATGTGATTTCTGATGGAGAGGTGAGTTTCATATTCAATTGAAATGTTAATTGGATCATTTTATTCTTGCATATACGAATTGAAATATTCTGATATTGATATTCTTGTTTTGGATTATATTTTCATGATCAAATAATTCTTCTCAAAAAAGGAAATGAATTAAATCAGCCATTCTACTGCATAAATGTTTTCACAATAATTTTCATGATCAAACGTTAATATGTGTGCGGATGGTAATATTGAAACTGCTTAAGCTGTTGTTAGATTTGATCTCTTGATGTTATTACATCACAAGATGAGAATTGCTTCTTTGCGTTTTTGTTGCTTTGTTTCACCAGAGGTTATGGTTTTTCAAACTTTTTGGCAGCATCTTGTGATGTAAGTTTGGAGTTCCAATTTAAATTCCTGCCAATATGTTAGTGTTGTGTCTGCGTTTGGTAAGTTAGAAAGAGTTTTGTGATCATTTTATTGCCCTGGATGTATTAGATATTTAGATGTTTATTGAAATCTCTAACATTCTGGTTCTTCTGTGATTTCATTATGATTTATTTGTTGTATATGTTTATACATTGTCACAAATTGAAAAGACTAACATTTTGAGATCTTCTAAATGTAGATGGATGATAAAAAAAAAATCATGTTGGGTTTAGGGTTTAGAGGTTGAAGAAGCACATAATAGGGAAGGGAATCAATCTGACTTTTACTACACACAAGGACGTGAACGAGGAAAGTGGGTGGTTAAGGTTTTAGGTAGCTACACTATTAGAAACTTTCTGCTTACTATTCTTTCAAACTGTTTCTAGAGAGATGGGATGGGAAGCTTAAGATAAAGCCGATCTTATCTTCTCTTGGATTGTGTCTGATTCATTCACTAGCTTATTTGCTTGTATTTACTTTTTTTTTTTTTTTTGCATTCAGAGTAGTCAATGTTTTCTGAGAGTAATGAAATTAAAGAAATGAGTTAATAATTTTTCTTGCGATTCGATTAGTTCCTTAACCAGAAGATTCTTGTGTATTTTCCTTGCAGATTCAGATAAAACTATCATGTAAGACAGGTATAGTGTATAAATTATTATGGTATTTAAAAGCTGATTTCACTTGGGAACTTTCCAGCTTCTTAAGACAGGTAAAGGTCCAAGTCGTGGAGAGATTTTTGTGTACTCATGCCAAAAAGCTGATGGGAGCTTTGTTAATGAGAAGTCTCAAGATTTATCGGTTTGATTCTTGTTCTATTTCTTTAATCTCTGATGTATCTTTTGATGTGAAGCTTTGAAGAGTTGTGATTGCATTAGTTCAATTGTGAGACTTTGATGTGTGGAAAATGATATAGTTAGATCGAGACAGAGATTTTTGTATTGTAGTTGCAAGTGAGATTAACTTTGTGTTATTATTGGTAGTCAAGCTTCTGAAATATGTGATTTGCAGTGGGTAGCTTAAGTATGAGATAGTTTATATTTGGCTTTCTGTTTTTACCATGTGAAATTTATTTAGCTATTGTTGCTGATTTTGTTTAACTTTCAGGAAAAACTAAAAGAGAAGATGACTCTGAACATGAGAAACACATCAGGAAGTAATATCACAATATGTTCGAAAGATGAGTTCGCTCAAGTATTACTTAGTATGATATTTTTGTAGTCAAAGATGGGTAACGAAAGTGAGAAAGGAGAAGAAACAAATGAAGAAGAGGAAGAAGAAATAGTGTTGCATTGGATCTACTTTGGTGAAGGGTTTAAACATAGAAAAATGACCTCACAATAGTTTATTTTATTTTTTATTTTAAGACAATTGTAATTCAAATATTTTATTTTTTATTTAGACATTTTAAATTTTGTTAGTAAAAGTATTTGTACCATAGTTTTTGCTGTTAATGGATCATAACCAGTTCTTCCAGATGCAAATGTTACACCTTTAAGAAGATCTTGGGGCTTCAAATTTTACACCTTTAAGAAGATCTTGGGGCTTCAAATTTCGGTTCATGTTGGTAATGTTTGAGCTAATCTCAATTTTTCCGCTGAAATATTTTTAAACATACTTATCACAATATATAAATAGCTAGAATTTATAGTTTTTAAAATTGTTAAAACTGATTCATATGGTTACCAATAAGATCATAAGGATTTATTCCATCAGAAAATCTTCCAGTAGCAAAACCGCCAGAAAAATCTTTGCTGGAGGGAAATTACTCTTTAGAAGAGTTGGAAAATTATTGTTATTACCAGTATCCATTATTGTATATACATTATATCATATTCAATTAAATATATATTATAATTTCGAAATAAAATACTTTCGTCATATATAGTTTAGAGTCAATTTAAAATGATGTTAGTAAAATAAAATATTTGGAAATGATGCAAAAATTGAAGTTTAGTGTCATTTATAATAATTGACCTTAACATTATATTTAGCATCACTTTAAAAGTGATGCTAGATTTATTAATTTGTGTCACTTTAAAAATGATATTAAATTTATCAATTATGATCAATTTAAAAGTGAAGCTAAATTTATAAATAGCATCATTTACAAAAATAATATTAAATTTTAATTATAGCATCATTTACAGAAATGATATAAAAAATATTTAGCTTCACTTGATTTAGCATCACTTTTAAAAATGACCCTATAACACTAACATCATTTAAAAAATATGCTATATTTGGAAAAAATATACTAAACATCGTATTTTTTGTGTGTCAGACGTAAGTTATTTGTTAAAAGTCACTTTTTCCTGTGTTCATGGAGAATATTAGTTCTCTCTAAGAACACTCAATTTTTTTTCGATTCACACTTCCATGGTGGTTCAATGAAGCTCTCTATTATAGGCTGAAATAATTATTTCCGATTTGATATATATTTTTTTCTCTGTGCTAAACTGAATTAAAAAAAATGTTTTATTTCGCATTACTTAAATTTGATGTTTATGTTTAAAATCTATCAAAGTACTTCATTCACCTTGAAAGTTGGGTGAGGAAAATTTTAATGAGGTTACTAAAAAGATTAAAAAATCATCTCTACATCATTCAAGCTACCAGAGCTGTTGAAGGTAATTTTTTATTTTTTTTGTTGGCTTGGATGCTTCTTGGATGTTTCCTTTTATCTGAAAAAAGCTATTTCCAAATAACAGTTTCCATATAAACCAAGCTACATCATTCAAGCTACAAAACATGAGAATAGAACCATGTTGCTGGTCCCACATGCAATCATCGCTATCTAGATACCACAATTTTCAAATCGATTCATCTATATATCCCTAAACAAAACTAACTCTTCATATCATCAACAACAAGCAATCCAAAAACTTGAATAATAATCTTCAGAATTATCTTAAAACTTGTAAACTTTCAAAAACATGGAATTGTATTTGATGAGAAGTCTAATGTGTACAAAACAGATTATTGGCCGCCTCCGTGGCATGAAAAGGATTTTTCTTGCATGTCTTTGAATCTGCACCAGAGATTTCTCTGTTCTGTTTATAAGCATTTGGTCCAAAGGGCATTTATATAACAAGTTTTAGCTAGCTTTGGGGGATAATTTAGCTGTGTAGTGAGATCTTTGAGATTGTGATCTTAAATTAACAGAAGAAAAGAACTTAATGAAGATAAGCAAATCCTCAACGAATTCTGGATGATAAGAATATTTGTGTTATATATATACAGGACATCAAATGACATTCATGCAATTCATAGCAAACTTTCTGCAATTCGCATTGACACCATTGTTTCTCACTTACAAAAAATGACATTCACATTTGACTTTTGTAACCTCTTGAACAACTCTTTCTTTGAGGAAAAAGGTTGACCTATTTACACTAAATAGTTCTATAACTCGGGCTAAATAATGTTAGATCTTTCTTATTTTCGGATCACCTTCCCTGTAGAGCAGAAGTCACATTGATGAAGGTATCTTCAGGACAAGGGATCGTTAAGCCACCCATCGGATGATCGAACCCAAACTCTTCTTCAGACTTACTGAGAAGAGCTTGAAAAGAAGGCTGGTTCAAGTATGAGAGTGGCACCATATATCTCTTCTTCTGGACCTGGTCCTCGCCAACATACACCGCAAGAAACCCTTTTGGTGTTGTAGCCGTTACAGAACGGCTCAGAATCTTCTTCGCACCCAAGAGACCTCGCATCAAAGCCATTTCTAATCTCTGAAAATCTGAATTGAAGATGGATTCAGGATAACAAATTTAATGCTCAGAGTCAAGTTTTGTTGGACTGCTGTACTACTTGGGTAATGTGAAGAGTTGGTTCTGTTTCTGAAAGTATAAATAGATCAATGAAGGAGTTAAACCACCCTGGAACCAATGAAACTATGTTCTACAAGCGTGGGACATACAAGAACAGAGTTTCACATGGTTTTGTTTTCCAGATACGATATATGACAAGCAATAAAAGCTAATGAAGACTATTATTATATGCACTTCACAAGGGTTTGTTTTCTCAGTAAATGAGATATTGCAATCTTCTCTTGTCTATAATAAAACATTAGCAGGTTTAGTTTCTTAATGATGTGGTGGGACCTCAAGTTGCCTCAAGAATGACACATTCATGTTCAAAGGACATAATCACATGTGTTGGAAACTTAAAATTTGATTGAAATGTAAGCGTGACCAACCTGTCAAGCTGTCACATCCATGTGGATATCTCTGCAAAAACTTCAACTACTTCATCGAACCATGACCAACAGAGTAACCATCATGTGGGGGCCTTATTAGAACAAAATGTTGGGAAACAATTGACAAAGCATGTGTCAGTACATATTAGCTGAGCTTCTCTATGCCAGAAGAGACAGAACAGGTATAATCAAGTGGTATATATATCTATAAAAAGAAGTTCCCAAACCTTTAAACCACACAAGAACTTCTCACATTTTCAGGAGACAGAAAAAAACTTTCTCTTTGCAATCATCTTTATATACCAATCAAACGATACCATGGCTTTCAGAGTTCCTCGGATGCTACAATCAATGCAAATCTTCCGGCAAGCGAAACTGTTTGCATCCTCAAAGTCTGCTGATGTTCCAAAGGGATACTTTGCGGTGTACGTTGGGGAGAGTCAAAAGAAGAGATATGTGGTTCCAATATCATTCTTGAGCCAACCATCGTTTCAAGATCTGCTAAGAAAGGCAGAGGATGAATTTGGGTTTGATCAACCAATGAGTAGACTAACAATCCCCTGCAGTGAAGAAACCTTTGCAGATCTCACTCACCTCTTGTCTCCAAAACACACATCTCACTCTATAGATTATTCTTGTTAGTCACCATCTTGTACATTTAAAACTCTCCCATAGACTCTGTAACATTTTTCCTCTCATTTCAGTGAGTTGTAAAACATCTAACGATCATATTTAATTAAAGAACATTTACACAAATGAAGTCTTCATTTCAGATTTATGATGTTCATTGTATTACAGAAAAAAAAAAGATGAGATATTATTGACGGAACACATAAACTAACAAAAGCTGTTTATAATATTTTGGTTAAACTGAGAAGTGCAAACGGGAAAGCTATCAGATCTAACCAGAGAACAAAGCTGTTCATCGGACGGTCGTGAGCAAAAGGAGACCAGAAAAAGGGCAAAAATAAAAATAAATCATATTTATATTCAAATAAAAATGGTTCCTTTATGTCTCAAAAAATATTAAAAATGCTTCCTTTAGCTTTATTACTTCATTTTTTTCACTCACAACCGCCATGGACAAGAACCAAATCGCTTCACTGCTCAAATCATCAGAGCTTTTTCCGATTCCTCAAGGCCTCAAGCTATCGTACGGAACAGCTGGGTTTCGAGGCGATGCAAAACTGCTGGAATCGACTGTATTTAGAGTTGGGATTCTCTCTGCTCTCCGATCGCTCAAGCTAGGATCAGCAACAATCGGGCTCATGATCACAGCGTCGCACAACAAAGTCTCTGACAATGGCATTAAAGTTTCAGATCCATCCGGAGGTATGCTTTCTCAGGAATGGGAGCCTTTCGCGGATCAGATCGCGAACGCATCTTCTCCAGGAGAGCTCGTCTCGTTGATTAGAGAATTCATGGAGAAGGAAGACATTTCAATCGGAGATAAGAGTGCAGAGGTGTGGTTAGGAAGAGATACTAGACCTAGTGGTGAATCACTTCTCCGAGCTGCGGAGATTGGAGTTGGATCTATTTTGGGATCTGTTGCTATTGACATTGGGATTTTGACAACTCCGCAATTACATTGGATGGTTCGAGCTAAGAATAAAGGTCTCAAGGCAACTGAAAATGATTACTTTGAGAATCTCTCTGCTTCGTTTAGGTGTTTGATTGATTTGATTCCAATTAGTGGGAAGAAGAAGTTAGAGATTAGCAAATTGCTTGTAGATGGTGCTAATGGTGTAGGTGGACAGAAGATTGAAGAGCTTAGAGGGTCTTTGAGTAATCTTGATCTTGAGATTCGTAACACAGGTAGAGATGGAGGTGTGCTTAATGAAAGTGTAGGTGCTGACTTTGTGCAGAAAGAAAAGGTTTTGCCTTTAGAATTTGGGTCTAAGGATGTGGGAGTGAGGTGTGCGAGTTTGGATGGTGATGCAGATCGTTTGGTTTACTTTTATGTTCCTTTAGATTCTTCTTCTGGTGAAAAGGTTGAGCTACTTGATGGTGATAAGATTCTATCTTTGTTTGCTCTCTTTATTGAAGAGCAACTAAATGCTCTGGATGATGATAAAGAAGGGAAGCATTCTCGTCTTGGTGTTGTGCAGACAGCTTATGCGAATGGTGCATCCACGGATTATCTCAAGCATTTGGGTTTAGATGTGGTTTTCGCTAAGACTGGGGTAAAGCATTTACACGAGAAAGCAGCAGAGTTTGATATTGGAATTTACTTCGAAGCTAATGGCCATGGGACTATACTTTTCTCGGAATCGTTCTTATCATGGTTAGTTACCAAAGAAAAGGATCTTACTGCCAGAGCTCAAGGTGGTTCTGAAGAGCACAAAGCGGTTTCGAGACTAGTGGCAGTGAGTAATCTGATTAACCAAGCGGTTGGTGACGCTCTAAGTGGATTGCTCTTGGTTGAAGTGATTCTGCAACACATGGGATGGTCAGTAGAGAAGTGGAATGAGCTATACAAGGACCTTCCTAGCAGACAGATCAAGGTTGAAGTTCCAGACAGAACAGCGGTTGTGACCACAAGCGAAGAAACCGAGGCTCTGAAACCCTTGGGAATTCAAGAGGCCATTAATGCTGAAATAAAGAAATACCCGCGTGGCAGAGCTTTCATAAGGCCATCGGGTACAGAAGATGTGGTGAGAGTATATGCCGAAGCATCTACCCAAGAAGCTGCTGATTCTTTGGCTAGTTCTGTGGCTCAGCTCGTCAAAAGCTTCCTTGGTTCAAGCTAAAGATCCATCTGAATCTCTGCAGGAGTTTGTTAATGGGAGAGATTTTTTGTTTTTCTTGTTCATCTCTTAGCTTTCACTTCTTATGTATAACTCAAATGACATGTTCTCTTGACTTCGTTGTTCTGTTTCTTGTGATTCACTTTGTTTCTCCTCTAGCTCTTCTTCTCCCTCTCCTCTACGTAAACTTAAAACATACTTTGCTTGCCTGAAAAGAACCTGCAACGCCATTACTTTTTCTTTCTTTCTAATGAAGCTCTAAGAGCAGGATATTTCTTCTCCTGAAATTGTGCAAATGAAAGATACTTAGTTGTTATGACATCAGTAGCAGGTACTTATAATAAGATCATAACAATCATGAGCTTAGCTAATGCCTTTGTCTACTTGTCTTATATCTCAACAACTTTGTCTCCGACAATGACTTCACCACCCCCAATAGAATCTTCTTTTACTTGCAACTATCATGTGTGATCCTATTCGTGGATATCATAAAAGAACAAGTTAACCAGTGACAGAGACTTGTTGTTCTGTTGTTGAGAAACTTCAGGTCCCACTTTAAGTTGTAAATTAATCAACTTCAACCACAGAGATGAGAGAAGAGGATCATCATAGAACATGGAGAAGAGAAACTTGCTTTGCTGGTCTTATATTATTGACAATAGCATGTCTTATCGAAACAAAACAATGAGAAAACAGTCCCTTGTGAATTGAATATGAAGTTTGTTTTTAGTTTATTGCCCTACACTCGATTAATTATCTCATCAAGATAAACTGCATTAAACTAAACTTTATAAGATGCTAGAGACAGAACCATGTGAAACTCTGTTCAAGTCTGTCCCACGCTTCAATAGCCACAAGTTTCAAGGATTAGAGAGGTTTCAAACTCATTCATTGATCTTTCTATATATAATACACATAAACCATTCTTTCTATCATCAACCATTAACAAGCAATACACCCAATAACTTTCAACTTTTCATACAAAGAATTTCAAAAGCTTCAAAAGGAATGGCGTTGGTGAGAAGTCTATTGGGTGCAAAGAAGATTCTAAGCCGCTCCACCGCAGCAGCCTCGGCAGCACCAAAAGGGTTTCTTGCGGTGTACGTAGGAGAGAGCCAGAAGAAGAGATATTTGGTGCCACTCTCATACTTAAACCAGCCTTCTTTCCAAGCTCTGCTCAGTAAATCGGAGGAAGAGTTTGGATTCGATCATCCAATGGGTGGCTTAACGATTCCATGTCCTGAAGATACCTTCATCAATGTGACTTCTCGGCTCCAATGATGATTATATCCAAGAATATTGTTCTTTTGAGTTAGAGATAGACTTGTTCTTTGTAAATAAAGGATTTTTTTTTTCCTTTTTTCTCTTTCATCTTGAAAGAGTCCTAAAAATTTTTGGAAGTGGACGCCATTTTTCAAGTTAATACATTTTGGATCGATTACTGAAAAAGAAAGGACAACACCAATTGAAAAACTGTTTAATTATACTTTAATTGTTGTTAAATAGTAAAACTAAGTGAGTTATATCATCCAGATCTGTGGCGCAATTTAACCAAATTCTTATCCATTGAAATGTTTCATCCAACAAATAAAGAAATGATGTTAAGTTAAACTGAACAGTGGAAAGAGGTACTCAAAGTAAATGGCTCCTACTTCAGTTTTAGTCAAATATTCTTCGTTTCATTTTTTTTTATCAACAAGAAAAACAATTAATATCATTTCATTTTATCCTATCTCCTTTTAAAAGTTGAAAAGCCCATCAGGCATATAAATATATAAAAATATATATATGAAACTAGGGTTTCCATAGTCCCGGAAGTGTGTTGGAGGCTTAGATTATTCACAGCAATGTATCAGGAACGTCGCAGTTGTCTCCTTAAACGTAGTAAATGGGGTTATGGTAATGGTCCTCTTCGGCCACGTAAACCTGAGAGATTTCCTATGAAGAGCTACAGGAAAAATCCGGCGATGTTGGCCCAGTTAGAAAGGGAAGAAGAAGCTGATAGGCGAGCCTTAGCCGACTCTGAATCTGAAATTCAGGCTATTATTTTTGAAACCTTTTGTAATTTAATGGGGCTTTTATTTAGAGAAATTCCTTGATTTCTTACAACTTATTATTATATAACAGCTCCATGCCTCAGCCAAGGTAGATACCTCACACATCATTAATGGAGCTGTCTGAGCTGGCTACTAGCTCCATGCCTCAGCCAAGGTATCTATTCATCATTAATTACCGTCGTCATATCTCTTATCTATGTTTATTGTTGGTTGTTGTAGCTCATATATATTTTCACCTGACTGACTCAGCAATATGCCCAAGCAATCCCTCCTCAAGGCTTTCAAAAAGAAGAAGAAGAAGACGAAGAAGCTCGTGATGAAGCCCAGAGCCAGCACCTTAAGCCTCCGCTTATCCGGCTTTCTCATGTTGTTCTGTTGCTGAACAGCTTCACGTCCCAACTTTGAGTTTTTATCTATAGAAAGATTTGGCATGTAGCTAGTAGCCTCAGACAACTCACAAAAGCTGTGTGTTTCCATGCCCTACACTTTTCTTGCCTGAAAAGAAACCACAACGCCATACCTTTTTTTTTTTTTTTTTT
>VBRH01000594.1:8965-35172 GCA_014578085.1 Cardamine resedifolia | reverse complement strand
AAAAAAAAAAAAAAAACACTGAAAATTTTGGGAGCTGTTTTTAGAGAAAAGTATTACAGCGCTCTCTCTCTCTCTCTCTCCCAAACTTTTGCCCATAACCACAGACAGAAGTAGCGAGTGAGTGAGATAGAAAAGTTGAAAGACAAGTATTGAGAGAGTGAGTGAGAGGTTGAAGAAAGAAGGATTTCGAAGGACAGAACAAGGGATGGTGAGAAACAGAGCTTTTGGTCAGACTATGGATGAAGGTGACAATCCCGGATTCGTCAAGATTCTTCGAAGGGAAGATTTATCTTCCGAATTTATGGTAACTCTCTTAATTTTCATGGTAGCCTTTTGTTTGAAAGATCTAATCCTTTGGATCTTCCAACGTTCTAACTTCTAAAGGGTATTTTGGTTCTTCATGAACTTTAGATCTGTTTGTTCTTGGGTGTGGTTTTGCTCTGTGTGTAAAATGATCGGACCAAATTGATTTTACTAGTGAAAAGGTTACAACTTTGGCAACAGTTGCTTAATGGATGTATAAACTTTATTGACTGAAAATTGAAGAATGTGACTTCATTTTTACCATTTCTTGATGTTCCTCTTTTGATATCTCTTGGTTTTGTTGTCCTTCTAAAGAGAATGATTCCTTATCCCTTAATAAGAAGCATCCCCGAAAAGTCCTCGTCGTTTAAAATGGTCTTAAAAATGCCATGGGGAAGCTCATGGCCAGTCAAAATCTCCAAGAACCCAAGTTTTTACTACATGGAAGATCGTGGATGGAACCAGTTTGTGAATGACAATTCTTTAGGTGACAATGAGTTTCTTACTTTCACTCACGAGGCAAATATGTGCTTTAACGTAACCATATACGAGGCAGATGGTAAGGAGATGCTTAGACCAAGAGAATTTGCAACCATTTCTTCTAGTTCCAGTAAGTGTTCATCTATGTGATTGCTTTTTTTAATGCTTATGGAGAAGAAGAAGAAGAAGAAGACAGTGTTTAATTACTTTTTTGGTTGATTTTGATGAAAATAGGTCATAACATGAGAGAACAAAGGAAGAACATCTACAAAGATGTGGCGAAGGAAGAAGAGATTGAGTCTTGGTCTGAATCGAGCTATCCTGGTCTTAAAACATCCGAATCTACAAGAGGGATATTGAAGCAGAAACAGGAGCTTAACTTGAGAAAGAAGGAAGCCGAGGAAACGGTAAGATCCAAGAACTCTAGGAAGAGGAAGGTGGATACTAATTGTAACGATTCTGAAGCCGGAGCCACGTCTTTTGCTCCAGAATTCAAGCTCACTATAAAGAAATCACACCTCTTGTTCTTGGTAAGATATAAGCAAAGACAAGACCAGTAACATTATCAAACTAGGTATATGAATGTGATCACATTAATCCGATTAAAAATTGTTATTCAGGGGATCCCGAAGAAGTTTGTGGATATGCATATGCCAGATGAGACAGCGATGTTCAAGATTCATCATCCCAAAGGAAAGAAGTCATGGGAGGTTATGTATATGTTCACTGATGTACAGTCAAGATTCTCTGGTGGATGGAGTCGTTTGGCCAAAGATTTAGGTTTAGAGGTTGGAGATATTTGCACGTTCAAGCTCATCAAACCGACCGAGATGCGTGTCAAAGTCTTCAAAGAAGAGACTCCATGATGATGATGTATGTGAGGTGAACTAGTCCCAACATTTAACCGCAAACCATAACCATTGTTCCAAACACTAGCTCTTCACTAAATCTCACAATGTTGTTCCAAACTGACATTAGCTTGAGTTTTTTTTTCTGTCCTTTTCTTCTTTCTTTTTTTTTCTTTTTTGTCACCTCTCCTTTTCTTCTTTCATTTGTCACTATCTGATCATATTTGTGAGATGGATAATATCTTTTATCAAAAGGGTAAAACCAGATTTATTTGTTTTATCAAAGATGATTGTTCTAATGTTTACATGAAGAATCCGTATCTATCTCTCTCTGGTCTCTTCTCTTTATTGCTTGACAAAGAAAACTAAAGTTACAAATGCTTCCTGCGTTTCCTTTGGTACATTGCTTCGATCTTCATCTACAATTACAAAGGTGATCCATTGCATATATTATCGAAAAATGCATAAGCCTCTTTGGTCACTGAGATTTCTGAGCTAAGTTTGAGATGTTAATCCATGAATCAAGCGTCTTGATAGCTTTCCCGGATGATTGTACTTCACGGGCAAAGGTTACTCCTTCAGCTAGCGTTTGAACTCGGTTGCTAACTAGAAGAGCTGCAGCTGCGTTTAGGATCTGAAACAAGATTTTGGGCAAAAAAAATGAATACATTGCAGAAGTTCACAAAAAGATAGGAAAGTTTTCAGAGAGAAAGAGAATGTTGAATCCTCAAAACAAAACATACCAATGAATCTGCTATTGAACCCTTTTCCCCAGAAAGCACACGTCTTAATACATCTGCAT
Source organism: Cardamine resedifolia (assembly GCA_014578085.1). Taxonomy (NCBI): domain Eukaryota; kingdom Viridiplantae; phylum Streptophyta; class Magnoliopsida; order Brassicales; family Brassicaceae; genus Cardamine; species Cardamine resedifolia. The sequence goes on along the minus strand of VBRH01000594.1, from coordinate 32,739 downwards.
TGTAGTCTGGACCTCCACCACGCAAATCCTCAAGTGTACAACGAGGAATACCAAAGTCCACTGTCAAAAGAAATAAGCTTTAATATAACTAACTCCCCCATTTTACCAAGCTGCATCTGCAACCTTCACTACAGAGAGGGAGTAAAAAAGCAAGAGAGTTGAAAGAGAAATCTTTACATGGGTCGAATGAGAATTCTTCGATCTTTTCTGGGGTTACATCGTAAACTAGCCCTCCTCCTGTTTTTCGTTAAGCCATGATTGGTTAGTAATCGTTGGATAATAAAAGTCATCAATTTTGGGAAGAGAGGATCTTACCTAACGGACTCATTTCGTCTAGACCATATGAATGAACCACCAGAGCTCTTTTCATTCCAAATCGTTGCAGCGCCTTTGCCATCTTAACAACCTATGAAACCAACCAAGCAACGGTAAGTAAATGTCTCTTTTTTTGTTGATGAACAAACTAATTTCAGCAGTTAGTAAATGTACCAGATTTTTGTGGTATACACCAACAACAGCATAAGACACGCAAGCAGGATTAAGCATAGGTCCCAATATGTTAAATACAGTTTTAATTTTAAGCTTTTTCCGCACAGGACCAACGATCTTCATAGCAGGATGATACATTGGTGCCATCATAAAACCGATCCCTGATTCTTCAACACATCTTTTAATCCCCTCTGGTCCCAAGTCCATCACTACTCCTAGTGCCTCTAGTACATCAGCACTTCCACAAGCCGAAGAACTAGAACGATTCCCTTGCTGCAACATATATCTCCATCAGTTAAGATTACACGACAAAAAAAACGATGAGGTCATTTACTGCTAACAAATGTTTTCGCATTTTCAGTTTATCACTTCTTTTAAGGATTTTCTCACTCATTATACCTTAGCTACTTTTGCCCCACAAGCTGCAGCAAGTATTGAAGATCCAGTTGATATATTGACTGTGTTTGCTCCATCACCACCTGTTCCAACGATGTCCACAGCATCGACTAATCCTTCCACTTTTCTGGCATGCTTCATCATTGCCCTAGCCAGCCCCACAATCTACCCAACACCAGATTATATAAAGGTCAAATATTTACTTAGTATAGTGCCATAAATTAGGATTATGTATATGCCTAAATTGACTTAGTTTATACTTACTTCTTCGTATGTCTCTCCTTTAGCTCTCAGTAGAACCAGAAAGGCACTGATCAGTGCTTCGTTTGCCTCGTTAAGCAGAAACTCGAGAGATGATTCAGCCTCGGATTCAGATAGGTCAATCCGATCAATCAAAGTTTCAATCAACTGAGAAAAAAGAAAATTAGATCAGAGTAAGCACATTATGAAGAACTTAGTTATCTCATAATTTAAATCTGTGTCTTCAAAGTCATTGGGAGCTCAACAAAGCTACAATTCCTTTAAACCTATAAAGTAATTCACTTAAATCCATCAAACCATACAATTGGAATGGGAAGAACATAGAGGACCACACATATTCAGTATGAAGCAAGAGGGTCAATCCAAGTCAGAAAACAGATACAGATATTAACTACTAGATTTATCAAGAACCTGAATTGTTCCGAAATCAAGACTCCAAAACAACGGATCGGATAAAAAAACTTAACCTGAAAATCGAAATGAAAAGAATCACCTGGTTGAAAGATTTGATGGAAGAAGAGCTGTTATTTTCACAAGCAGTTGGCAGAGCTTCAGGTGTTCTGAAACCACCGCTCAAACCGAGATTCTGAGGGCAAGCGAAAGAGCTGCAGCAATTGAAGGGATCAAGAGCACAATCAGATTCTTAAATTTCAATATCAATGACCACAAACAATATTAAAGGATGAGTTTTACTCTAAGCAGACTCCTAAACTCAAAAATCGAGGCTTTACCTGCGACTGAAAGACGTAAAGGAAGATTGAGCTTCCCCGCGAATTGGAGACATAGCTCCGATCGATGAGAATCGTCGTCGACTCAATGCCTGATAAATTTTAACTCCTCTCAGGTTGGTTCTTCCGCAACTCGAGCCATCATCTGCAGCGTTGAACGAAGATACGATCCCTGAAAGCTTGATGCCGGCAACAATGGAGCTCGTCGCCGCAGCCACCGCAGTAACCATCGCTCGATTGCCTTAACCACGAAATAGAGAAAATTGAACGAGGGAGAGATTTGTAAGATGGATTTTTCCTCTGATGCCTTAAACCAAATCTTATAAAATTTTGACTGTTGGATTATAAAGGGAAGACCATTTTAATATATAATATTATCTCAAGATTGATTATTGAATGAGACAACAAAATAAAAGGAATATTCATTAATACCTTTCAAGATATCAGAAGAGGATAAGTATTAATACATAATACAACACTAGAAATTAGATCAATTTTTCTTTCTTAACAATGTGGAAAAAGAATTCACCATAATATTTGGATGTAATAATCTAATTCATAAAGGGGTTTAAAACCACTGCTTGTTTAGAATATTTATTTATTAAAAATATCATTAGGATTATCTGTCAAGATTGGTATTTTTGATTGGTTTTCCAAAAATAAAATTTATTTCTTCTAACTAAATATTGCTGAATGCTCCAGACTAAAAGGGCCCTTTGAAAGTTTCGAGTTGGAGGATAAAAATGTGGTTGGTTGGTAGGGTTGGTACGCTTTGCGCAATGGATATAACTTCTTATTTTTGGTTACCAAACAACGTTTTGCCTTTTAAGTACAGTTTGGTTTTATTTCCGCACATTTATCACTCTGCTCATAAAGTAGGTCGATAATTTTGTTCTATACTGTATTTAATTCTTGTTTGTTTAGACAAAGTCAAATTAGCAGCTATAGAGTAATTATATCAAAAAAAAAATATAGAGTACAACATAAAATCCAATTAGTAGCCCATTAACCCAAGAAGGCCTAATAAGCTTTAACGACCCAAAATATATACATCCCCTCCACAAAAACACCATGAGATTTATATGAGACTCAAAAGACTCCGTATATTCCTCAAGACCAATATCGGATTTGGTAGAACTCGCTGCATTAGATCACATGAGCCGATCAGATAACGAAGGTAGTCGCCGGAAAAAGTTTAACAGCGGAGAAGGTTTCCGATCACGGAAAATTGGATGTCGGAAGTAATAAAACCCTGTCGCCATCGCCACAATCTTTGTCGGGACAAGGTACAACACCAACGCCACCACAAAACACAGCCCCACAAATATACCCGTCGCTCGTGGGTCCCGCCACGTAACCAAAGCCTGCATCTTCTCCCCTTGCGCCGCCACCTCACCGAGAATTGTCTGGACCCGAGCTCCGACCGCTCGCAGCTTATCGTACCTTGTCCGGATTATCTCCGGCGGCCGGTTGCTCGGAACGACGTCGAACTCCTCGTCGAGCTCTTCTCTATCAGCTGCATCAGCCAGTGAGAGTCTTGGATCAAAGTGTGGGAGCGCAGCGCGTGACCTGAACCTATAATTCCACGCGCCAATCACGAACAAGTAAAACGCTAATGTTGGAACGATTAAATCCGGGAACCAAATTAGCATCACCACAAGCGCGTGGACGAGGAGAGTTGCTGTCGGATTCTTCCAGAAACGCGTGTCATCCACCCACCGTACCACGTCGATCATTCCGGCGACCACGTTGACAATCCGGAGCCAATTTGCTCGCACTTTACGCATACTGAAAGTGTGTGAATCGGCGTCTAGCATATACCGTACAATCTCCGGCTTTAAAGGCGGCTCAGATCGTGACAAGTTTACGGCCAAGATCTTCACGGCAGTGTTTCTCAACATCTCTACTTGAAACACACTCAACGGTTTGATGTGGTGCATCAAAGGAAATAACGGTTGAGTGTACACGTGTAAGAAATCTAACGGTGGAGCTGACCTCACGAATCGAACGGCCACTTCGATCTCTCCCAATTTTTTAACCCCGCCGTTAACTAACATCAGCAGCGGATACGAATTTCTATACGCTTTACCAGTTTCCAAAGTAGATATACGTATACGAACTTTTCCGATTCGAAGATCTTGACGCGTGGCTTCTTTTCCACCGTCGATTTCGTATACTCCCCAGCTATCGAAGACTCCAATGGTCAAAACCGTACACGGATCGTATACTTTCCACGTATACTGCTCGTTCCATTTCGGATCTAGAGAATCCGATGCGGTTCGGGTACGGACCCATTTGGTACCGTATTTCGCCACCGTATACGCATCAGTTGATCCTTTTCCGTTCACCGTCTTCATCGGCAACATATTCTTGCAACCGATTATACCGAGCTCGACGATTCCTACCGCCGGTTTCCATAACTGCCTCGCCGTAGGTCGGTAATCGCTGCACACGTGCGCCGCTTCGTCCATCACGTGATAACCGCCGTCAAAACAGAGCCTTAGGTGTACTCTAGATCTGTTTCCTCTCTTATCGTCGTTTGGATCTTCGAATCCGAACCATCTCGAAGCCACCAAGCGATCGTCGACGCGCCTCTCGATTGCGGTGAGTGGCACACGTGCCATACCAACGGTGACCGGTCCTTTTGTTGTTCGATACTCCAATGTGAAAACCAGCTGATCGGCGAAAGGCTCGGCAGCTACGAAGAGTAGATCTTCGTTCCATGACGGCGCGCCATTACGAGTAACGGCGGATTTTGTTTTCTGCACTTGGAAGCCTAACTGTGCTTTTAATTGAAACGAGGCCTCTTTAAACGCCGTTAACTGTGGCGGCAATAAGTCTTGGGCTTCGATCACGGTGGCACGTAGATACCACAGCTTCGACGACATATAGACCTTTGCTCGTGCGGTTACGTTTCCCGCGGTATCTGTCTTCCACGCGTCGGGGAATGATTCGTCTGCTTGAGTTCCTGTCCACGTGGCAAGCATTAGATCGCCGTGATGAGCTCCACCTCCTTCAAGACGGTACCATTGCGGCGCCAACGGACTATCCGGCGGGTCTCGTAGTGGAATCTCCGACACGTCAAAGCAAATTCCACCGAGGAAGTGGCTAGTGTCGATTCCTGCCGATGAATCCCACACGGAGATCTCTAGAATCGGAGAGGAAGATAAATCCGGTGAGTCACGGAGGAAGGCGAAGGTTTGATCCCATTCGAAGCAAGAGGTTTTTCTGGCGGGTTTTGATTGGATCATTGTGCCGGAGAGTGAGATCTTTGTAACTGGACTCCCGGAAGTTGGTAACGATCGAGCTTTCACAACGCGGACGAAAACGTAATGCATTTTCTCAACCAAATCAAACGTTGATCGTTCGATCGTTGATACGTCGGAGATCTCTGAGGTGTAGCTAGCTGTCTCCGATATGCTTCTCCGAAGGGGTTGTGGTCCTCCGTTTTTGGCTTCTGGAATAGAACCGGAGACAGCTCTCGAAATGGTAACTTCCGGTAACGGTGATCGCGGCGGTGAAACCCAGCTCATCGAATCTTCTGACTCAAGCACAATATCTTCACCGTCTGGATGATTCTTCGGTGGCTCTTCCGCCGGTAATTTCTGCGTCGCATCCGATTCATTCTTGTCTGCTTCCGGTGGCGGATTCTGTTCTGGCACCGCTGGATCTTCTCCACCAACCGCAACGTTTTCCTGTATTGCTGGTGAGGCCTCCTCGTTTTGCTTGGGACCCTCTGGTGGTAAATTCACCGGCGATGGCGCTTGCGTTGGTTCCGCGGTTTCTTTCACTTCAGCTGGCCCGTCCTTGGTCTCCGGTGGTGGCTTAGACTCGTCTTGACCTTCCTTCGGCACCTCTTCTGTCTTTTCCTCCACCACCGGCTCAAGAGGAGCTTTCTCCGGTTTCAAATCGGGAGGCTTTTCATCGGCGTAGTAAACCCTAAGCCCAATCTCACCTTGCACAAGATTAAACAAACTCTTCTTCTCCAAAGGATAATATATCAAAGCCTCCTCTCCTTTTCCAACAAACTGATCTGACCCGAGTCGGATCCTACCGAGAAAATTGTTCCTTCGGGTGGGTCCAAAGTTCTTGTCATGATACATGTCAAGCTCAAGAACATCGGTAAATACCTGATGAGAAGGTCGCTTTGCGAGACTAAACTCGAGCGTCTCGTTCCAAACAGGGTTTAAGTCACGGACTATGGTTCTTGTCCGTCGTCTCTGGCCGTAATAATCGACGACAACGTACGGACTTGACGTTCCGTGGCCGTCCTTCGGTGTAAGATCCTTTGCGTCTATTACTTCTACCACCAGTTTCCGAGTTGCTGCCATTATTGTTGTCTTATTGAAACTGTTGTTTTCATGCATGCATAGGATTAATTGAGCTGTATTTGCCGAAAGATTTAGAGTTTGTGAAAAGAGAGAAAGAGAAAGAAATGAAGAAGAGGTTTGATCTGTAGGACTAGTTTGTGTATCTATGTAAAAGAGTGTGATGTGTTAAGAAAAAGAGTGTGAACGAATCAAAAAGCAATGAATCAAAAAGTAGGAGAAATTAATTTTTTACGTTTATCTGATATGAAAAAGTAAAGAGCCTGTGTTTGTGTATATGTAAAATATAGTAAATATGAAATGAAGTTTTCGTTGAGATATTTACTACTGATACTTTAAGAATGCAAGAAAAATAAGACAGATGTCGAAGTGGTTGCATGCACATTCAAAACTGGTAAGAGAATCAGTGTACGGATTTGTGAATTTTAATTTTTGTATTGAGTGTAAAGATTCATATTTCGAACTAATCCCTAAAATTTCAGATTTTAAAAGTTAAAATATGTGGGATTCTTTACTTGATTTAGAAGCAACTCCTGTCAATTCAAACTTTGTTTTCTAATTCTTTTGTTTTTTTTTTCTTTTCTCTTTTCTCTTTTGCTTTCCCTTTTCTGTTTGTTAATTGCAAATACATTCACGTATTTTCTCTTTACGGTCATAGATTATTAGATTACGTAATTCCTTACTTTAGGCTTTTGTTTTTCTAAGTTGCTTTTGACTAATAGAAGATTCTCTCTTATTGTTCTTTAATAGCTTTAGACTTTTTAGTACACAAGGAGATTGAAGGTGGTGGATGACACTTAATGTCACCAAGGAAATTGTCAGAATTTAGGCAATTGCTTTTGTTCTTTCTTCAAAAAGTGATTGGTCTCTTGGTCTCTCCTTTTTCTCGAATCTCACCGACCTTAACATCAAATAGTTCCTCTCAATTAACCTCACACACATTCCGATGTTAGACAATACTACAAATGAACTTCGGTCCAATGGTCTGCTTAAGAAACTATAGATGTACAATATATTAGTATGAACACAGGAGCGAAATTGAGGGGAAGTTGGGATTTAATCATTCCTTATAAGAATATGGATTTTGTATAATGTTGATGAATTTGACGACCAATAACATCATCAAAGACGTTTAGACTTGGTCTTTTCCTATACAGATGGGTATACTATTGGGTTCTAAGTAATAGCACACCTACAATTAGTTAAATCGTATACGTGTTTACATGCTTTCATACTTCAGCTGATGTTTATAGTTTACAACAATATATGATATTATACGTTCAAATCTTGCAAGAAAACTTTTGGAGGAAAAAAGGCACTCAAAAGGACTTAGTGTAAGCGTTTACTTCTTCAGATTCTTACTTAGCTTTTCAGTGTCTATATGAAACAATCTCTGTTGCTTTAAACTTCCTCCCAAGATTCAGTACGCCAGATTCTATTACCTGGCAGGCTCATTGGATGATGAGTTTATCACCAAAGTTCTTGTAGATTTTCTAACGTAGAAGCTCTTTTGATAGGGTCTATGAACTTATATTACCATGGTTTTGATGACATGTTGTCTCAGTATCAAGCAAATGATCTTGGAAATCTTAATGTAAAGCTTGCTTAAGGGAAAAGAAATTAACATCGAACTAGAGTCACTAGCCAAAAAAACAGAGCATTAGAGAAGAAAACAATACAGAGCATTAATGAGTATCATTTAACGACCATCTATTTCTAAGCTTCTTTGCATTCACAAATTTGCATTTGCTCTTAAATTTGTGCTTACATCTAATAGCATAAGTGTATGTGCTTTGTATTTCACGTTTGTGTTTGTTTTGGGCATTTGTATATGTGAACATTTTCATCTGTGTTGCGTTTAGTTCACCTTCTTCTTGTTAGATTCACATTCGTGTGTGTTTATTTGTGTTCATGTTTATAATTTTGTCTAAAGTTAGTATTCGTGTCGTGTCAGCACTAAAGATGTGTTGGCTAACTTGATTGATTAAGTTATACTAAAAAATCAAATGCAACCAACAAGTACTCAAATTTGAAGTCAAAAGAGAAGGGCATACCTGCGATAGAAACCACAGCTTTGCCTGAAGACAGACCCCGAGCAACCGCAAAAGCCATCTTGAACAGTCCACGACGTATCACATGCCAAATCCAACATTGCACTGGTTTGAGTCAAGATAAAATAATAAGCAAGAAGAGTAAAATCTAGGTAGAGAGAGATACATACCTTACCTTCTCGCAAAGACGCCAGATTCTTGTTTATGTAAATTTTTACTTCTCTCTATTTCATTAACTGAGGATTTGACTTCTCTATTCATAAAATCTCAACCCAAATAGCTGCAGAGGATTGAATAATCAAAAATCTACTACAACTTCTTTGATCAACAAGATGCAGAAGATATAGAGTTTCTGTCAGTCAGCTATAAGCTAACCTGGTGACATCATCCAACAATCCTTATTTAAGTTATACATTATGCTGTTCTGGACCAGCGATAGAGTTTAAGCGATCTTCAGATATATTTAGACAAGCCTTTAACACCTTTTTCCCCATTGCAGAATATTGAATTATATATTACATTGTCTCAAAGGTTTATGAAGAGTATTGAATAATAGGTATCATTTTGTTGTCCCAGCTCAAAGAAAGAGTTAGTGCAGAAACTTGATTTTTCCAATCTTGGGAATAATTCTACAAGACGGATTTAAGCAGAAGATATTACGCTGTCCCAGCCCAGAAACATACAATGTTTATGCAGAAGGTTGAATTTCCTAATCTTGAGATGTAATCTGACAAGCTTTTTCAAAAGCAAGTCTAAGCAGAATATTGAATGTCATATATCCCATCACAACAAGATGTAAAGTTTATGCAGAAGATTGAATTTCTCCCAATCTTGTTAAAAAAGGCATATCCTCATTAGAGTCAAATGCAGAGAATTTAATTTCTCATTCTAGTCACATATTTCAACAAGCCTTAGTAAAGGCATATCTGTTCCCCTATCAAAATAGAGAATGTTGAATATTATTGATCATATGCTGTCCCAGCCCAGCAAGATATAAAAAAGAATATTGAACTTCTCATTCTTGGAACCATAAGTCCACAAGCCTCATTAAAGAGGCATATTGATTCTCTCCAAAATATGCACAAGATTGAATATTGTACTTATGCTATATAGCTTATGCTTTCGTCTTGTCCCTTTCAAGCAAACCTTATTCATGGTAATTACTCCGTCATGTCTCATTCTAGCAAAATATAGAGTTTTACGCAGAAAAATGAATTGTTTGTTCACCCTTGGAAAATCATCTGATAAGCCTGATTTAGTATTATTTATCATGTTCTGCCAGTTCAACAAGGTATATTATTTATGCAGAACTTTGAATTTTAGAGATTATGGGACATCATTGCATATTGTTAACACTCTGTTCTAGCCAAGTAAGAACTATAGTTTATGCAGAAACTTTAATTTTTCATTCTTTGGACACCATTTATGTAGCCGTATATATCTATTTCCATAAATATGCAGAGTAGTGAATGGTTTATAATCTTGTCTCAGCCAAACAAGATCTATCGTTTATACAGACACTTGAATTTCAAAAATCTTGTAGCATCGTTGAAATGTTGTATTATCTTATCATTTGAACAATCTCTACAGCTTTATGTAGAAAATTGAAGTTTCCATTCTTAAGTCATCAGTGAATGTTCTATCATGCACTTTAGTTTATCACAGCCCAATAAGATCTTTAGTTTGTGCAGACACTTGAATATTAGAGAGTGTGGGACATCAATTAATAGTTTATTACTCTGTTCCCGCCTAGTAAGAACTATATCTTATGCAGAAACTTGAATTTTTTCAATCTTGAGACACCATTTAAAGTCGTAATCTATTCCCATCAATATGCATAATATTGAATGGTTCATCATGCTTTCTCATCCCCAACAATACATATCGTTTATGCAGAAACTTGAATGTCAGAATCATTTGGACATGGATGGATGTTTTATCAAGTTTTCATCCCAATGAAATCTATACCAATGAACCAGCCTTATCAATGGACATTAATTTCCCAACAACATTTAGAGTAATGAAATTTATATCATCCAGTTTCAGATCAGCCAAATATAGGATTTAACCAGAGAAAGAATTGAGTCTACGCAGAAATTGAATGTTATTATGCTGTCCCAGCTCAGCATATAAAACTCATCACCGATCTACTATAAATTCTTTGATCAACAAGATGCAGAAGATGATTGAATTTCTACATCATGTTGTTTTGGACCAGCAATAGAGTTTAAGCAATCTTCAGATATATTTAGACAAGCCTTAACACCTTTTTTTCCCATTGCAGAATATTGAATAGTATATTACATTGTGTCAAGTCAACAAGATATAGAGTGTCTGCAGACACTTGAGTGGAACAATCTTGGGACATAAACTCGACAAGCCTTTTTCAAAGGTTTATGCAGAGTATTGAAAGTAATAGAGTTTGTGATTTTTCCAATCTTGGGAGTTATTCGACAAGACGGATTTAAGCAGAAGATATTACACTGTCCCAGCCCAGCTTTGGATTATATTACAAGGCTGACCAATTGTAAAGTAATAGAAACAACTTTTCATTCTTTGAACATTAAGTCGATCAAGATTGAATAGTGTACCCAACCCAGCAAGCTATATAGCTTATGCTATCGTGTTGTTTCCATTCTAGCAAACCTCATTCATGGCAATTAAAAATTATATCATGCTGTCTCATTCTTGCAGAAAAATTGAATTACTCACCCTTGGATTATCATCTGACAAGCCTGCTTAAATGTGCATAATGATGCATAAGACTTAGTATTGTTTATCACGTTGTTCCAGTCAACAACTATATAGTTTTATGCAGAAACTTGAGATTTAGAGATTATGGGACGTCAATGTTGTATCAGCCCAACAAATAGAGTTTTAGCATATAATTGTGTGTTTTTCCAATCTCGGAAACGCATTTTTCCTTAGACAAGCCTTGATTAAAATACAGTTTTCCTCTATCAATATGCAGATTATATTGAATATTGTCATAATGCTGTCCCAGTCCAGCAAAATGTCCTTGAATATTGAATGGATCTTTGGACATCATTAGAGACTAGCCTTGTTAAAAGGTAAGTCTAAAAGCTTTATTAAAGAGGCATTTGTTTCTCCATCCTTCCACAGATCATTGAAAATTATCGAGTTGTCCCACACCCAATATATCTATAAGCAGATAATTAAAAAACAAGTCGATGCAGATATTGAAGTATTTTTTCATGCTGTCCCAGCTCAGCATATATATTAACCCATCACAGAGAATGATTTCTCCAATCTTTGAGCATCATCATGCTTCCCCACAGCTCAATATGATAAAGAGCTTTTAGCAGACAATTGAACTTTTTTCCTTCATCAATATACAGACCATTGAATATCATCACAACAAGATAAAGAGATGAATATTATCATGCTGCTCCAACCCAGCATTTAAGCAGACAATTGAAATTTTCCAGTTTTCGAATACTAGTAAGCAAGTCTTATGCAGAGACGTTTATTCCCCATCAAATATTGAATAGTGCTGTCCCAGCTCAGCACAATACAGGGTTTTAAGCATGCCAATATTTGGACATCACTAAACACAAGCCTTGTTATAAGCCCATCTTGCAGATTTTGAAGTTTCTATATCATGCTGTCCCAGCCCAGCCAGATATAAGCAGATAACTGAATTTTCCAGTTTTGGTACATTAAGACACAATCCTTAAAAGGTCGGTCGAAGCAAGATATTCAAGTTTCTATATCGTGCTGTCCCAGCTCAACATATAGAATTCATCACATAGATTGAATCCTCTTAACTTTCGGACATAGTTTGACATTAAGACACATTCCTTAAAAGATTGCTCTATGCAGAAATTGAAGTTTCAAATCATGCTGTCCCAGCTCAGCATATATAATTCATCACAAAGATTGAATTTTCTCGGACATAATATGAAATTAAGACACAATCTTGAAAGATTGCTCTATGCAGAAACTGAAGTGATCATGCTGTCCCAGCTCAGCATATATAGAATTCATTGAATTCTCTAATTTTCGGACAAAATCGAACAAGCCTTATTTTAAAAGGCGATGCTTTATCTCCGCTTAAAGCATAAATTGCTTTGTGTTAGGCAACATCGGACAGATGCGGGACAATTTTCCCAATTTAGAAACTGCACATACAACAATCATATTGTGTCGTCCCTTTCTTTTGGGTTTTCATAAAAGAAAAACAAAAACTTTTTAAATTTGAAGTTTTGATTTTAAAGAATCGAAAGAAAACATAAATCCGACAGAGGGCTTTTGATTTGTAAAACAGAAGATGAACAAAAACCATTATTTGAAACGGAAAACGTATAAACTTTTTGAAATTAAAACCCTAAGATGTAAAATACAACGACGAAAGAGGGCTTTTTCGATTTGTAAAACTTGAAAATCAATCGAAACTTTAAATTTTAAAATTAGGTTTCGAATCTAAGAAACAAAAGTAAGAAAACCGAAGAAAACACAAACCCAGGAAAGGGGTTTTTGATTTGCGAAAACAAAATACGATCACGAAAGTAAAATTCCCTCAAATTGATCCGATTGAAACAGAGATCCAAAAGAGGGTTTTTGATTTGAATGGAAAATCTAACAATTTAAAGAAACACAATTAAAAAACGAAACCTTGGGGCGATGCCACTAGAGCAACTCAGAATCGCCCCAAAGAATAAGAAGATGGGAGCGAAAAAAAGAAATTTTTTTTTTTATGAGAAATCGTTTCTGGCAACAACAAATATATAGTAGCCGTTAGAAAGAATATTTAGTGACCGTCGTTAAAAAAAAATGGAAAGCGACGACCAAAAAAAAGGAAAAAATGGAAAAACATACTTAATAACCGTTATAAAATTAAACAAAGATATTTTATGTGTTCTTTTGTCAAAAAAGTTGCGGTAGCAGCGAGAAGGTTTAGGCCCAACAACTACTTCGCGGGCTTTGTTTGTCTATCTTCGTTATAATTTTTTAAAATCCAACAAAAACCCTAATTTTCTGCAATTTCCTTTTCGTCGAACCTAAAAAATCACTCCTTTCAGGTTTTGTTTCCTACTTCCTTTAATCACAGCCAGCGAGATCGAAAACGACCAAAGATTCGAAAGAGCTCACCCGTTCAAGTACTCTCTTCCCAAAGATTCTGAATATCAACAAGGTGTGTTCGTCTATGTGGTTTTGAATTTCTTCTTTACTTCATTCTACATTGATCTGGTGATCATTATTTGGATTTCTAAGTGATGTATCCTATTAATCACAAGTTTAATTTTGTGCAATTATACATTCTGGCTCTTACGTTTTCGTCCTATTTACTTGTTTGGTTGAATTGCTACGATTCCTTAAGCACTTCTATGTTTTAGCAGAAAGCAAAAGTTTTGATTTTTTTTGTTTGCCTCCCTTTGGAGTTTGCAGAATCTGTTGGGTCAGCTAACATGGGTAAGCTTATATTTTGTTCTTAGCTATAAGTCTGTTGGAGCTCAAATTTTGAAGAATCCTCCTTTTAACTACTTTTGATACCTTGGCAGGGAACTCACGTCATGAGAAACGAAAAGAAGCTCGCTTGGAGAAGAACCAGAAAAAACATGAGTCTTGGCTTCAGCGTCAGGTATGATGCAATCTTTGTTATTGAAGCTACTGTTTAATAGTTTTGTTGATGGATAATGTTGGTTTTGCTGGATCTCAGAAGTTGCAAAAGGAGAAACGAATGTCATCATCAGTTCAGAAGACTGGTGACGTGATTAAGTCTGAAAATGTTCGCCAGATAAGTGATAGTGAAACTGAACTTTTGGGATCAAGTAGTCCTAGTGGAAACAAGGATGATGGAAAACCTTTTATGCATAAGAAAGAAGAGGTTAGAGTCAAATCAAAGGAGAAGAAGATGCAAAGAGAACACAGAATGAAGGATCTAAATAGACCAAAGAAGAAGACGAAATTTGAAGAGTTTCTTGAAATGGACACACCACAATTGATATCTGCTGACCAGGATGCTGATCTTGAGAGGAAGCTCGCTAAGAAGCTCAAGGTAAAGAAAGGAAAACTAAGGGGCTTGGATGATGGTATGAATGATTTGTTCGAAGGACTTTCATCTGTACTTGATTCGATGGGATCTGAACTTGGTGATTCTCGTAAGAAACGTAAGAAAAAGAGATCTGAAGATAAACAGGACCATGAGGTTGTCGATGAGCAAGCAAATGAAGATTTGGAGCATGAAGAATCTGATTTTTCCGATGAGCCAAGCGAAGACGAGCCTACAAGAAAAACAGATCGCAAACGGCGTAAGAAGAAGAAGCCTCTGGATGAAGAACTAGAAAGTAATCTGATGAAGACCACAGATAATGGGGAGTCAGAGACTATTAGTTGTCACGATTCACCCTCAAGCTTGGAGAATGAAGAACCTCCTCTGCAGGAACATAAGCCAGAGAGCAGCAACAAGTATGTTCCTCCTCATTTAAAATTTCAGGCCAGAAGTGAATGTGAAGAACACACTAAAATGCGTACACGGATCAAAGGTATAGATAAAAAAGCTGTGTATCCTCTGTGTGTTTCTAATTCTGTAATCTTAGATTGATATGCTTGGTTTATGTTACAGGTCTTCTCAATAAGATGGCTGAATCCAATGTAGAATCAATAACTGCAGAACTTGCCACAATCTATAGTGTAAGCTTAAATATCCTCAGGTTTTCCTCCAGAATTATGATATTTTCTGATTATCATAATCTTCCTAGATTTCATTGTTAAAGTTGTTTCATCTCCATTTTGTTATTGTTCTTACATGTTATTATTTCTTTGCTCCCTGTAATATTTGCTAATGCAGAGTGTTGCAAGAAGTGTGTCCTCTCAGATTTTCTGTGAAGAGATTCTGACAACTTATGCCAGAGGCAATGAACAGTTAAGATTTGTCCAACTTTCTGAGTTTCCGCTCATGTTACCTCTAGCCGTATAATCATGTGTGGAACTGCTTGATTATATTGATGTCCATATTTAGTCGATATATGTGAACAATTTTTTTTTTCCTTGTTCAGGTACGCTGTATTTGCTTCTTTTATAGCTGGCATGGCGTGTCTGGTTGGAATGGATTTTAGTGCAAAGCTTCTTGCATCACTTGCTAAATCTTTCGAGGTATGTCCCTGAGTTTTTCTTTTATAAAATTGTTAGCTAAAATCTCAAGAAGATCCAGTCCTGTCCTTAAGATTTTATTCTCCGTAAGATCTTTTCACCATCTTGCTTGAAATAATGCCATTACTTACAAATCCTTGAAAAAAATTTCAGGATGAATATCAGAAAGAAGATAGTCTCTCTTTAAATGGAATTTCTCTTTTACTTTCTTATCTTTGCATGTTGGGAGTTTGCTCCAGGTAAAATTTTCTGCACCAAGAATACTGTTTACTTATCAGGGTGATAAATCGATAATCCAAACTTGTGGAAATGGATATTCTTGAATTTTTAAAAATCTTGAGTGATTGTCATGTATTATAATTAGTCTTTTTTAGAGCTATATGTTTTATATATTTCTACCCAACATTCAATGCTGTCTCTAGTCTTCTTATGTAACAGAAACAAAAATGATATCTTTTGTCCCTTTTTTCTCGGATGGAATATGAATCTCTATATTTGTATTGCAGTGATCTTATCTATGATTTCTTAATGACATTGGGGAAGCGGCTAACTAAAGTTGATACCTCCATTATTACAACTGTTTTAGATTGTAAGTTTTATTATTACTATTATCTTTCAGTGACCGCCTTTAGGTGTTTTGAGATGTTCATTTTCTGTTGCTCATTTCTTGATTATGCTCTGAATAGGCTGTGGAATGAAATTAAGAAGTGACGATCCCCTGTCTATGAAAACATTCATCATTAGCATCCACAACAAGGCAAATGAAATGAAAACCTCCTCTAATGGCCAGACACAAATGAGTAACATTATGGTAGGGGTTCCATGAAAGATTGTTTCTAGAAGAAAATGTTATACTAGAATTTTTAAAGTCGCTTCTTACAATGAATTGCAGATGGAAAAGATGCTTGAAACCATTTCTGCAATAAAGAACAACAAGTTGAGAGCCAAAGAAGATTCCGTCCAGAACACAAGGGTAAAGAAGTGGCTTCAGAAGGTAATATTTCAGCTCTCTTTTCCACGAAATCATATTCAATGGATTCTGTCATGACAATCATGAACATTATGTGCTTCTGTTTATTACCTTCGCTTTTGGATTAGTAAGCTTGACGAGAATGCATTCTGTTTTTACCCTTTGTTTTTTACAATATGCACAGTTGAGAGTGGAAGAAGTATTATTAAGAGGGCTTACATGGAGCAAGCTGCTTGACCCTGAGAAGAAGGGTCAGTGGTGGTTATCTGGCGATTTGGTGGTTAACTCGAACACTGCTGAAGATGTAGCACAAACAATGGATGCAGAGGTTGTTGAGGCCCAGAAGATGTTAAAGCTAGCTGATGCACAGAGGATGAATACAGATTCTAGAAAAGCAATATTTTGTGTGATCATGAGTAGTGAGGACTACATTGATGCATTCGAGAAACTTCTTAGATTGAATTTGCAAGGAAAACAGGACAGAGAGATCGTGAGGGTTCTAGTTGAATGCTGTTTACAGGAGAAAGTATTCAACAAGTACTACACAGTTCTCGCTACAAAATTGTGCGAGCACGACAAGAATCATAAGTTTACACTGCAGGTACTCTTCTACTATCTTATAATAGGACAGAAGCTGAGGGTGTAACGAATATGTTTTCTCCAGTCATCTTATTCTTTTATCTTAATTATAAATCTCCTGCAGTATTGCATTTGGGACCATTTCAAAGAACTAGAGTCGATGTCACTTCAGAGATCGATGCATCTGGCAAAATTCGTGGCAGAGATGATTGTATCCTTCAATCTTTCTCTTGCGGTTCTCAAATCTGTGGACTTGGCAAATCCAGTGGAGCTAACTGCAAAAAGAATCATGCACTTTAGAATGCTATTTGAGGCCATCTTTGAGCACCCTGATAATCTTGTGTGGAACTTGTTCACTCGTATAGCCTTGAATCCGGACTACGAACCTCTACGCGATGGAATCAAATTCTTTGTGAAGGAATATGTTGTGAAAGCTAATAAGGCAGTCTTTGGGAAATTCAAGAAAGCCAAAGAAGCTCTTAACAATGCAGAAGGAGTGCTCATGTGATTCTGTTGCCATAAGTAGTAAGCTATGGCCAATAATTTTGAAGCTCTTAAGAGTTTGGTCGGATTAAGTCCATTGTGTACACATTTTCTTTGACGGAAACTTTTTTGTAGCTTCTTCTATTTATCTAAGATTTCCAAGATTCAGCAGCTTTAAGAAAAATATGAAGTTGTTCTTATACACTACTTGTTTTTTTTATAAAATACTTTGGCTGATTTCACACAATTTAGAAAGGAACTTCAGGAATTTAATTGCAAAGGCTCAATATATTTTCTTAGAGACTGGGTCAGTTATAGACATTTTGTATGAACCTTACATCAGTGGGAAGATAGACTGCACATAGATTTAAATGCATATATTTGGGAAACTGTTTTGACTTTTGTTGTTTGTAAAAGAATATCGAACTTTATTTCTTCTCAAGAGACCTTAGAAAAAGACATTCCATTAAAGAAATAAAGGAGACAAAAAAAAAACACAAACATTGCAGCAAATCCAAAGGGATGCTATATCCTCTCTCACAAACAGAGGGAAACCATATGCATCAAACCTACCTTCGACTAAGATACTTTAAAAAAAAAAGTTATTAAACCAAACAAAACACAACCAATATAGAGAAAAGAACCGTTTCCTTGTTCAAATCATTTCATCTCTTTCTTCACTTGGCACTGGCGAGCTGGGAGCGGATGAGTTTAGCCGCATCAACCATGTTCTTGAGCGCAGGCTTGACCTCAGTGTACTTACGGGTCTTAAGACCACAGTCAGGGTTAACCCAAAGGATGTTCTGCTCAAGGACAGCAAGCATCTTGTTGACTCTGTCTGCAATTTCCTCAGATGATGGTATTCTTGGAGAGTGGATATCGTAGACACCTGGACCAATTCCAGCACCGTACTTCACTCCTTCACGGAACACGGAAAGAAGCTTCTCATCAGAACGGGAGTTCTCAATGGTGATGACATCAGCATCCATGTCGATGATGGAGTGTATGATGTCATTGAAGTGGGAGTAGCACATGTGAGTGTGGATCTGCAAAAAATAAAATAAAAACACCAGAAGCACAACTTTGTAAGCAACTGAGAAACCGTTTAGTTACAAGAGACTCTAGGTATGATGATTTTTGAAGCAAACCTGGGTGCTGTCTTGGACGCCGCAGTTGGTGATTCTGAAGGAGTGAACAGCCCAGTCCAAGTAGAAAGCGTGCTCAGATTTCCTGAGTGGTAGTCCTTCTCTTAGTGCAGCCTCGTCAATCTGAATGACACCAATTCCACCCTTCTCAAGATCCTCGACTTCGTCCTTGATGGCCAAAGCAATCTGGTAACAGGTTTCATGCCTACAATATTTCCAAGCTTGTCTTAGTGATTTTATTCTTTTTTTGGTAGCAGTGTTTGAATTAGATGGTGGTTTTTACTGTACCTGGGCTGGTCGTTTCTGACAAAAGACCAGTTGAGAATGGTGACGGGCCCGGTAAGCATTCCCTTCATTGGGCGGGAGGTCATGCTCTGAGCCATTGAGGACCAGAACACGGTCATTGCCTTGGGACGGCTCACATCACCGTAGATAACTGGTGGCTTCACACAGCGAGATCCATAAGATTGCACCCATCCGTTAGCAGTGAAGGCAAAACCAGACAACTGCTCCCCAAAGTACTCAACCATGTCGTTTCTCTACAAAATTGTTAAAACATGTCTCATCAGAAACAGTAACACAGACTACCAGAAATAAAATTTGAACATTAGTTTCGGCCAATAACATAGAATAATTAAAAGAATCTCACCTCTGGCTCTCCGTGGACAAGAACATCGATATCAAGTTCCTCTTGGAGGTCAACAACTTTCTTGATCTCCTCCTTGATGGCCTTAACATAGTCCTCCTCAGAGACCCTAGTAAAAGAGAGAATAGAAGAAACCGTTAGTATAACAACAATTTAAGGAAATGTGTGATGCGTAAGCCCAAGGATTGAATTTAGGAGACTAACTTTTTCGCCTTGTACTCACGGCGAACTCTCCTGAGCTCTACGGTCTGTGGGAAGGATCCGATGGTTGTGGTTGGCAAGATTGGGAGGTTGAGCTTCTTCTGCTGAGCATCTAGCCTAGCACTAACATTAGTTGCACGACGGTGGTCAGATCCCTTCAAAGCAGCAGCCTGAGATAACAAGAATAAGAAATCATCTCAATCAATACAAGTTACGAAGATATATCACTGAATGAGAGTAGTGCTTAGGTTTGACGTCAAACTTACAGCCTTCTGGACACCCTCGTTGGTGACTCTTGGGGAAGACCTCCTTGAAGCCAAAGCCGCAGCATTAGCAGAGAAAAGAGCCTGAAAGGGAAAAAGATATTAGAATTCTAGTGTTTTTTATATCATTTACACTAAAGATAATTCAAGGGTCCGCTACTAGAGAAGCATGTGGGTAGAATACCTCGTCCTTCTGACCAACCAAAGCCTTGGCCAAAGCGTTCACTTCAATGACCTTCTGGGCAGCAAACGCCATCCATGACTTGATTTCAGCATCCAGCTTAGTCTCATTGATAAGATCAACAGCGGTGTGGAGAAGCGAGCAGGAGGTTGAGACCACAAGCTTGTCTGGGTCAATGTAGAAAGATAACAAATCAACATTTCAAAACTTTGTTTTTTGAATAATCCCCCAGTATTGTCTGAGTAAAAGGCAGATGATACTAGAAGAACATATTACCTTTACCAACAATGCCCTCAAGCGCCTCCAAGGTGCTGAGAGACGCAGCAAAATCATTGGCCCAGATGTTCCTTCCGTCAACAACACCAGCAAAGAGGTACTTTCCCTCAGGGAAACCTGCCTTGACCAAATCAAGGGTCTTTGTGCCACGAACCAAATCAAATCCAAAACCAGTCACACCCTTCAACGAAGTTAGGGTCTTGTATGCTTCAGCTGGGATATCAGCGAAGTAAGTCTCCACAAGAACATTCAAACCAGAAAGAGTTGATTCAAGTTCAGCATAGGCCCCAGTAAAGGCCTGGAGTTTGTGTCCCTCAAGATCCATAACAAGGACAGGCTCATCAAGCTGAATCCAGGTGGCACCAGCTGCCTTAAGCTCGGTAATCACTTCCCTGTACACAAATCAAAGTCACCATTGAAGTGGTATGTCGGAGGATCATTCATAACATCAAGGAAATGGATGGCAAATAAAGAAAAAAACGAAGTGATTTCATACTTGTAGACGGGGAGAATTTTTGGGAGAAGAGAAAGAAGATCAAATGACTTGTCCACGCCCTTGGCAGCCTTGGAAAGCAGCAAGTAAGAGACAGGGCCAACAAGTACAGGGACGGTCTCAACACCAAGCTGCATAAACATTTAATAGCTTTATATCAACTAACTGTAGTCTATAAATATGCAAGTGAGTATATTCTTAACATATCAGCATCCTCAGTCAAACACCATTCAACTAATCCAAGCTAAAAACCAAGTCCTCAAACCAAAGCCTATGATCTCCAATAATGAATCATCAAACAGAGAATTATTTCCTAAAACATGGATATTAGTGAAGAATGATACGTACTGCCTTGGCCTCCTTGTACTCATTCACAGCCTTGTGAGATGCGTAAGAAAAGTTGACCTCAGGGCCCAACTCAGGGACGATGTAATGGCTGCATCATAAAAACAATTATAACATTAGTCCAAAACTCAAAAAAAAGCCCAACAAACAAAGCCACAACAACGGAAAAAAGAGAGCAGTCAAAGACTCACTAGTTGGTGTCAAACCACTTGGTCATTTCCATGGCGGGAACAGAGGCATTTCCTCTGGCCATGGAGAAGTAAACATCAAGCCCGATCTCACCACCAGTGTATCCATATCTGGGTGGCACAGCACCAAGCATGGCGGTGGTGTCGAGAACCTGATCATAGTGAGCAAAGGTGTTGCTTGGAATATACTTAGTCCCAGCTTCAGACATCTGCTTCCAGATGGATGACCTGAGATCAGCCGACACCTTCTGAAGATCCTCAGCACTGCACTTACCATCCCAGAAAGATTCCAATGCAAACTTGAGCTCTCTCTTGGGGCCCATACGTGGATATCCAACAATGTGTGACGCCATTTTGATTTTCTTTTACTGCATATTAAACATAGAAACCAAAAATCAAAAAAAAATCTATAAATGAAATGGAAGTAAAATACGTTTTCATTTTCGTTAATATTATTAAATGATTACGGAGAAACTGAGAGAATTGCAATTCACGTGTTTCAGAAAACAAAAAAGAGAGTTGAAAAAGTTTTTGCAGCTTTTTGACGTATTTATGATTACGATAAAGTAGATGAGTCTATCTACTTCAATAGTAGAATCGAAACCTTTAGATCAAATCACATACGACATTAATCAATACGAGATGTGATTCAAAAGCGGATCTAACGCGTAAGAACACATAACACCAATCATTTTCAAAGACGATATTATAGATCGTAATCAGATCCAAAACCAGATCTACAAATCGAGAAACATCAAATAGCCAGATCTCATTCCAATGAGCTCACTCACCGAATAGATCTCAGCAAAAAATACAGATCGCGGAATCAAAAAAAAAAAAAAAAAAAAGAAGAAGAAGAAGAACGATATTGAAACGAATCACTAAACAAGTGATAATAAGGAGGAGAAGAAAGGAAATGAAAAGCGAAGAAGCTAAATAAGAGAGACGTGGGGAAGACATAGAAACTCGGAGACGTACCTCACGGAGGAAGAATCGGAGATGAAGAAAAAAGGTTGGCTACGATGAAGAGAGGGGCGAGAAGAGAGAGCGAGGAAGAAGAGTGGGCTGTGTGACTTTATTTATAGCAAATGATATACATTGCTTGGGCTCTGTCTGTGTGTAGATCTGGTGGTTGATATTTTTGGTATTATAATATTTTAGTTCCTATTTTTAATATCCCCCATTTATTATTATTGGGCTCTGTGTGTTTTTCTGAAATTGATATTTTCAAAAAAGTTGAGTACTCCTACTAAAGTTTTTTTTTTTTGTCGACATTGAGTACAGTATTGCTTATAAATGTAGAAATTAGTCAAGTGTAGTAAATAAAGTGTTGTGTGCATTTTAGTGGAGGTAAAGAAGTAAGAAATGCAATTTGGAAAATGGAAAAATAAGAAAAACCTGAATTAGTATTGCCGTCTTTTTTAGAATAATTAAATTATATGCCGCTTAATGTTTTTTTTTTTTACATCGAAGAAATTTATAGAGAAATATCTTAATTAATTGGAGAAAATATCTTAACAGAAAATGTCTTTTAAATTTTCTGTGGTTAGTATAATTGAATAATTGTTATTTAAGGCTCAATCATTTAATTAACGTATTTAGGAGTATATTAAGAGATTCAAATGGAGGATTAAAACGTGAAGGGGAGTTGGTGTACGTGGGAGGATTAGTGGGTGGCATGGGACCCACGGAGGTTGGTGGAGATTCACATTTGATTGATGATTTCACAGTAACGCTTCTAATTAAAATACGACGGCGTTTAATGTCAGCACTAAAGAGTATCGAAATCAAGGCCTGTCCCGCAGGGTTTTGGAAACCTAGTTGGAGAACAAAACGGAATTTTTATTCACTAATTAATTCAATTTTTATCAAACAAACAAATAACTCAACTATTTCAATAACTATAAAGAAAATCGAATATTTTTACTGGTAGCCCAAAACCAGTAAACATATTTTTTTTTAACTTGAACCGGTAACAATCTTGTCTGGCCATATAATCCACTGTCTTAGTCGAATAAAAACTAAAAAGCACTTGTATGTTTTGGTAAATAGAGTAGGTAAAGAAACAGAGATTATGGACCCACTATGTATTATATTATTGTTTTAAGATTAATCAAGACTAAGAGTATACGCCATGGATTTTCTTAATCTTTTTGGTTTGCTGAATAATTTGGCTACCAAACATTGATTCCTGACTTTTATCAATCTCATTGGTTCCTTATGGTGCTTTTTTCTTTCCTGCTAAATATATATAGAATGATCCAAAATTGATCACAATTATATATATCACAAAAGATATAGTAAATATTTGTTATTAATATTATAGAAGTTTGTTTGTGATATCTTTGTGATATACAATTGAGGATGATAAATCTCGATCCTTGTATACAAAACCCCGAATGTAAAATTTCGGCTCGTTTAAAGCACTTTAATTTTCTTAACGAATTTGTGTAAACATATTTTAAGTTTTCTTTGTTCTTAATTCTGAATTATAAAAAGTCCATATCACACATTAAAATAATCTGCAAAAAACATACATAGACATATAGATGTAGTGGTAAGTGGTAACAGGTAACTATTTTTTTCATGTACTACATTATCAATTCTGAATTCTATTATGTACTATATATATATATAT
>VBRH01000593.1:43874-54847 GCA_014578085.1 Cardamine resedifolia | reverse complement strand
ATTTTCTGATTTAAATATTTTAATTTTAATTTTAATTTCAATTAAAATAATAAAACTAATTAATTATTTGAAACACAATTAAAATTAATTAAAATAAATAAAATGAAATCCATCAGAATTCTGCCGGAAATCCGTCGGAAATATGTCCGTCGGAAATATGTCCATCGAAAATCCGTCGGAAATATGCTCGTCGGAAATATGTCCGTCAGAAATATGTCTGTCGAAAATTTCTGACAGATTTCTGACATATTCCTTATTTCCGACGCCCTATAGCTGACGGTCATTTCCGTCGAAAATGGTCGTAGGCTATTTTCTTGTAGTGAATGATTAGCGCCAAAGAGGGAACAAGGAGGTGTTTGAAGCAAGGAAGATGAGAATCCCTTAGACAGAATCAGAAGAGAGGATCTCACGGAACCATCTTTTCCAAGGCCGAGCCTCGAGAGCCGTCTAATAAGCAGAGACATGATCAATACGATTTTCTTAATTAAAGGCAAAAAAAAAACCCTAATTGAAGAATTAGTATTTTCTCCAATTAATACACAAGGATGGCCTTGCCCGCCAAGTCTTGGTCCGACCATTTTTTCCATATTTCGATATTTACCATTTATTTTTATTTTTCTTTTTCTTAATCAGAATTATTCTTCTCCAATTTATACAAATGCCTTGCCCGCCAAGTTTTCCATTTGATTAATGACATAACTAGGTAATAATAGTCTAGCAAATTATTGTTACAAATATTTGATTAATGATGACAACAATGGACTAACTGCAAAATATTAATTTAGATATTAAGCAACGATGAATGTTTATATAACACCAAACATAAAACCTTTATTATCTTAAAACGTATTGAAACTTCATAATCTGTACATTAATCAAATGTATATATTCTACCAAACATAAAATTATTCGTAAAATTAAATATCATCGAATTCGTCTATGTAGGCTCTTACTAGCCCTGGGCAAAATATTCGAATTCAAAATACCCGATCTGATTCAAGAAAAAGAGGAACTAAACCAAACAGAAGATAAAAAATATCCGAATAGATTATAGATTTCTAGATTCAAAAAATCAAATCCGAACCGAACCAAAAATCGAATGAATATCCGAAATACAATTATATACCAAAAATATTAATTATATTTAGATTTAATATAATCCAATTACCAAAAATTACAACTATAAATCTAAAATGTCAATTGTTTTTAGACCAAACTAACTCAAATACCTAAAATAACTGAAACATCCGGAATTTTTTGGTTTATTTGTGAAAATTTAACCAAATTTTATTCAAATTTAACTATTTTTTTAGTTTTTCAATATTTTAGATATCCTAATCCATGCGAATAAAACTGAACCGAATCCGTAACTAAACCAAAATTCTGAAATATCCGAATGGATTCTATACTCCAAGAACCAAATACCTGAAATAAAATAAAAAAACTCGATCCGAACCTGAATCGAAACCCAAATCCCCAGGCCTAGCTCTTACTATTATCATTTAAAAAATAGAAAATATATTAATTAGTTACTAAATAAAATTATAAGGTTCTTTTACCTTTTTATTATCTAAAAATCAATAAGGATATGAAAGTAAAAAGCATATAAGGAGAATTCGGTGGACCAATCGAAATAAATGTAGATTGAACGTATCAAACAAATCATGCTAAGAAAATATAGACAAAACAATTCAAATGTATATATAAATAAAACTTTGATTGGTTCTCTTGTAACTATCCGTAAATGTATGTGACTGTGCTTGTTAGCGTTTAACAAATATTTATTTTTTATAATAAAAAAAGCTTCTAATTTTTTTATAAATACTTTTACTTATGTATTCTAAGATTTTAAGAGTATTTGTGATCTCTTGAATCTGTTTGTATCATTTTACTTTATCCTGTCTCTTTATATTGATGATTCGTTTGAAGTAAACATAGCTATGGACACAATTGAGTAAAAAAAAAGAAAGTCTTTGCGACCTTTTGAATATGTTTATACATTTTAATTTATCTTCTAGTTTTGGGAGAACTATTGGTGTGTTGAAATTGAGCGTCTTTGGTCTTCTAGTTATGGCAATTTTACGTAAGAGTAGTATTAGCTTATAATTATTATTTTTATATCAATTTCGGTGTTTCAAATTTTCAATCTTTATGAATCATTGTTATTTTGTATCTTCATATAGAGTAGATAATCCAAAATATGCGTTACATCGGTATCAAAATTGTCATGTTAAAGTCTCTATCTCATTCATTGTGTTATGCTTCCGGCGAGACACATCAAGCAAATTAGGCTATTGGAGTGAAAGTTCACGTATATCCTATATGTTTTATACTTTACATTATAGCTTGGTTTTTAGATGATTGATTTTCGACCAAGCATATGCTAAGCTGAGCTTGATGATAAATGACAAAAAAAATTAATATCATAAAGGTACATAACCCAATCTTAGTTCTAATTTTTTGAGTATTTTCTTGGAAAATGATGTATATAAAACTAATTAAGATTGCTTCTNAATTAGCTTGATGTGTCTCGCCGGAAGCATAACACAATGAGTGAAAGTTCACGTATATCCTACAAGCTATAATGTAAAGTATAAAACATATAGGATATACGTGAACTTTCACTCATTGTGTTATGCTTCCGGCGAGACACATCAAGCTAATTAGGCTATTGGAGTGAAAGTTCACGTATATCCTATATGTTTTATACTTTACATTATAGCTTGGTTTTGAGATGATTGATTTTCAACCAAGCATACGCTAAGCTGAGCTTGATGATAAATGATTAAAAAAAATTAATACCATAAAGATAATATAATCCAATTTTTTGTTGTAAATAATATAACACGATTTTTGAGGAAGAAAATTATAATAGATAGATAATAAAATTCGTACCAATTAATAATCATCGAAATCGTCAGGATTGGGTTTAGGAGAGGTTAAGATTGCTGTATATAGCCTCAATTTGTCTTCTCCTAATGACGCACATCTCGACAATGGTCTCCTTGGCCTTATGAACGATAGTGACGTCAACGTCAACCTATGCTTATACCTATCACATTAACAAGAACCATTTTTATACAATGTAAATCTATTCACACAATATTCCGACTTAAACGCAAAGAAGAAGAAAAATAAGTTTTGAGTTTGAATCATTTTTTAAAAAATATCTCTTAAATTACCAAGTTACTTTTGTATTTTGCTTCCCAAAATCCTAAAATTCCAAAAACATCACAAATTTGTGGTGGTTATATTTTGTAGAACTTTTATAAAGTTTGTTGAATTTTTGGAAAACAAAGATTAAAAACATATATATATATTAACGTTCAAAAGCTCATTTTCCCCTAGATAAATAAATTTACTTTTGATTAAAACAAAA
The DNA here is from genome assembly GCA_014578085.1 of Cardamine resedifolia. Classification (NCBI taxonomy): domain Eukaryota; kingdom Viridiplantae; phylum Streptophyta; class Magnoliopsida; order Brassicales; family Brassicaceae; genus Cardamine; species Cardamine resedifolia. The sequence goes on along the minus strand of VBRH01000593.1, from coordinate 51,468 downwards.
GAAAATTTGGCAAATGATTTCAACGTTCAAGATAAATATATATAAGAGTGTACCTCCTCCAAGCTAGCTGTACCGCAACCGCAGCCCAAGTCCGCCAGCCAGGAGAATAATAGCGAGCACTGCGTTTGACTTTCTCGTTGACAAAAGTGTAACGGAAATGTTGAGTCACATACTTAACGTCTTCGGCGTCGAGACCAAACACTTCGGTGGTCTCGAGCGTTACGAGCGTTGACGAAGACGGTGGTAGCCTCTCCACGAAAGGTCGTCTGAGACACCACGAGAGAAGCTCGTCGCCACTGAAATTGCCTGGACCTAACATGCAACAGCTTTTGACGCCGTCTCTTAGTAACTGACTACTCTGAAGATGACCTCTTACTACGAATAACATTCTCTGCACTGCATCTCCTTCTTTCTGAATCTTCATTTAAAAGAGACAAACAATTTCTTGGATCACACGTTAATCGTTCAAAGGTTTCTTGGATCTCACGTTAACAAACAATTTATAATTGCAAATGAATTTTAAATTGGTTTTTGAAGACACTTACTGTTTCTCCTTTGGTGAATATGAGAGACTTTACACGGTCGCATATATTCTCGAGCACCAAATCATCCATATGCTGAAACAATGGAACCTGGAAAAAATCCAAATACTCCTCCACATCACTGATGGATAATTAATTTCATCTTTATAGATTTTTTTCTTTCTTCAGTCTATGATTAATTGTTATGGTCATGAATCTGACCTGTCGGACTAAGTCTAGACAGAGATGGTACTTGATGTCTCTCCTAAGACCTTCTGGAAGGTTTTGAACCATTTCACACTCGTCTACACCGCGCATAGCGGCCCATCTTTGGCGCTCGTAGTTGCGGACTCGCTGCCTAAATCCTAATGGCAAATGTCTCTTCTTCATCCACCACTCTATGTTCCTCATTTTCAAGTGCATTGCTTGCTTCTTTGAAGTTGTTGCGTGCAGAAAAACCTTCATTTTTAAATCAAAAACACTTTAAGTTGATTATCATGTTATTTATCAAAATTATTAGAATATAAGCTAATCTAATATACCTTGATGTTACCAATCAACATGGTAACGAGAAGAAGACCACTTGTTAGAACTATGATATTGAAGACAACCTCTGACCACTCTGTTGTGCTCTCCAAATTCCCAAATGTGCTGATTAAATTACAGATTAAGTAAACCTTTTTTTGTACATTCAATTTATCAGTAAAACCATATATATATACCTAAGAAAAGGGTTATGTTAATGAACTAAAGCTGAATTTATTCGCACTAAACCGGATTGAAAAATCAAATAAGGATGTGAAATACCTGAGAGTCATGAGACCCCAAAAGATAGGGAAAAGGATTTTCTCCAACCGACTTTCATTGCTCACAAGTTGAATGGTCCATTGATAAGCACCATATGTATAGTTGGTGTCAATATCTAAGCAAATGGATCGGGCTTTATCGTTCTGTGCCCAAGCCAGTCTAGCTTTGTCAAGGACCATCAAGGTCGTGCCATAGTAGACTGGTTCTTTACATGATAACATCCTTGTGTCGCATCTCATTGTGTTTTCACATTGTTCTTTTAGACATTTCGCTGATCTTTGAACTCCTAGTAAGTACCAACATGCTCCTGCTGCCTGTAGTTCATAAACATGTATGTGAGAGAGACTATGATTGTAAATAGAAACAACAATTTTTGGTAGATTAATGGATTTTTGCTGATTTCGATATTAATAATTTATTGCAATTTTTTTGTACTGTTTATGATTGAATTGGAAGATTTAAGAAAGTCTTGTAGGATGTTAATTAAATTTGATTATGAGTTAATTGATGAACAGATCAAAGTGAAAACATGAAATATGTATTTGTGAAAAGAAGCTAATGATTGCATATTTTATTATTCTAAGTTATACTTTCGTAAATTAATCATACGTTGTGTTTAGTTTCATTAAATAATTTGATTGCGACTTGCGTGATGGAAAGAATCATACCTTCCTCCTAACAAATCTTTTATTGTTTTGGCATTTTCCGGATTTTTCTTTTTTCAAGAAGACTCCCCACAGCAATGGAAAGGTCCATGTGAAAATATTTTAGGTACGACAACTAAAATAATCTAACAAATAAAACCTTATAAAATATAATTATTTGGCACCTGAAAATTAACACTTTCTCCATGGATTAGTAATTTTTATTAAATCACCCACAAAAATGTTTATAAAAAATTGAAAGCATATAACTAGCTAGACTTTTTGACAATTGCTCAAATCGATTAGATATTCACATATACTATCACAATTCACAACTAGTCTTAAATAAGTTGAAATTGTTGGATAAGCTTCAATAGCTTGGAGCCGAAGATATCCTAACAAGTTGGTTAAGGATAAGATAGGCTTAAGAGATTCCTAATAGAATTATAAGTTATCTAGTTCTAATAATAATAGGAATAAGAATATGATTAGCAAATGTGTGCTAACACTATAAATATGATTGTTGAGTTGTGACAATCATATCATTAAACATTAAGAGCTTTGAGTGTTTAGTTTTGAGAGAGATTTTCTAAACTTAATAAAGAGAGTTATTCTTTATACAAAGCTAAGTGTGTTTGACTTCTTTTAGAAATCTTCTATATCTCAATCATTGAAATCCCAATTGCAATGAAATCATAAAAAATTTCATATACTAAGCAATAAAAACACATTTTATATATCAAAAAACTTACATGAGCCGCGACGAAATAAGCGATCATGTTGAGTGCGATTCCCCACCAGACGGTACCAAAGATGTAACCGGAAAGAGTAGCATTGCGGCGGAGATGACGAACGGAGTGATATATCTTCGGTAGATATTGGAAGATGAATGTTACAAGCATAGCTGACACCACTAAAGTCCCAGAGCCTCTCTTTAGAAGAGAAGGTATCACCACCCACAGCACCACCTGCTCTCATTTTAAACTAAATTATTTGTAAGAAGAAAACAAAACTGTACAATACGAAAAAAATATTTAAAATGAATGAACTGTATTATTTTTGGTTCACACATGAACATTATTAGGTCAGACTAAGTGAGAGTTATTTCAGACCATATAATTATTTAGATATAAGATTTTGTCTAGATTAGTCAAATTTTAGTTCAGTGATAGATTTGATTACTATGATTGTGTGCCTTTAAACAATGTTAGTAATGGTATTGTTAACTCACAACAAATCCTTAATGTAGAAGTATAATATAAAGTAAACTTTGGACCTTCTCGTGACAATTTAGTATAGCGGAACCATCTAATCTAAGAATAACCATTTGACTGATAGATAATTAACTATGGCTTATAACTACATATTAAAAATAATGGTATGTATATGAATATGATGATCGACCACAACGTAACATAAGTTTGCACGCTTTCTGAGTTTCCCTTTGTCGTAAATTTTCGAAATTTACTCTATAGTTTAGAAAAATATAGAAGCTCACAAGAATTCTTATACGAGAATTTCACTTTTAATTTTTTTTCCGACATTACAATCAAGTAATTATCTTTTTGGTGCATTTAATCGTTTTTTTTTATATATATACGACACTCAAAAATGTTTAATTAGTTATTCTTTTAAATAAGAAAAAGATAAAATATTGGTTTAAGATAAATGATTGGTTTAAGATAAATGATTGGTTTACTAACCTGAGGCAGTGGTAAGATAACGAAAAGATCGAAGAAGAACCACCCTTGCTTCTTAACGTACGGTGGAGCAACCCTCGTAGCGCCACGTGTCCCATTTCCTTTGTTGAAATCGCCGTCGTTATCTCCGCCGGGATAAGGCCAGCGGCGAGCAATCTTAAACTGAATCCAAATGTTCCAAAGGTGCAAGAGATCAGTCATGGAGCGTAAGGCAGTGACGGTGAGAGCGAGCCAACCGTCGACGAGGAGACACATACACGTGTCGTTCACCGATAGGGTGTAGAGAAAAAGTGGGTCTACGAAAAGCCCCGTCGCGCACACAAGTAAAAAGACTCTGTTCCATTCTTGAACCCATTTGGATCTCGGGTCAAGTATTCGACCCAACATCATCCATTTATTACCCGACCCGTTTCTTCTTCTTCCTCCGCACGTGAACCCTACACGTGCCTCTTCTTCTTCCTCTTCCTCCTCCTCTTCAATTTCTTCCATCTCTTCTTCTTCTTCTTCTTCTTCTTCTTCGTCAACCTCCTCCTCCTCTGTGTTATCTTCGTCTGAGTAATATCCGACGCTGCTTGAGGCGCGTGAGTCGCGTGAGGCGCGTATGAATTCTTGCTCTGTCGCCATGGGAAGTATTAGAACATGCACGAGAGTGTGAGATATGATAAATTAATAGCTCTCTCTGTGAATCTCTACTATGGGAAGAGGTTTTGGAGAATGGAGAGAAACGTTTGTCTTAGAAAAAAAAGGATTATTCTAACTAAACTGGAGAAAAATGACAGAGTAGCTACGAATTAACTATTATACCCTTGTCATTTTTTATGTTTCTTATGTATATTTTATCATGTTATTTATGGTTATGTATATGTATTTAATTATTACTGAATTTATTATAATAATATGAAACTAACTACAGTAGTATAGTTTTGTATGGTGTAGAAGATCTATTATATTTTTGAAAGTAGTTGAATTAGTAGCAACCAGCAATTATTGGCACAAACATGTAACATTCATATGCCAAACATTGAAAATGAGGGATCAAAAGAAGTTATGAATGGAAAATAAATATAAAGACATAAAACAGTTGTAGTCTTTCTAATGTTAGGAAATGCTTAAAACTGGATCATGGATAGAAATTACAAAAAATTGACGACAAAAAAATATAGAAATTACAAAAAATAGTGGCAAAAAAAAAGAAAAAAACACCTCAAATAGAAAATGAACACTAAAATAATCATTTTTTGTTCTCTAAAAATGTTCAAAACTATTAGCCTTTATTCAGCAACATGTATGGGATTATATTTCAAGTGTTAGATATTTATTTACGTCTGAAAAATGTAGATAAAAACTATTGTTTTTAAAACCCGGTTATTTTGACACTTCCTTTCCTTCTCACGTCAATGACATAATTTTCAAGTCATAGTAAAAGTATAAAGCTACTATTTTATAAGAAACTATATTTGTTTAAACAATTTATACATATTGTATGTGGACTGATCATACAAAATTTATGATGGTTTGTATATCAATCAATACAAAAGTAGCGAATAATACAATTTGATTGATAATACTCCTCTGTTTCATATTTATAGCCAGTGCTATATTTGAGTCAAATTAATGTCCAATACAAAACTTGAGGTGGAGGGTGTTTCTGTAGTTTACAACGTAAGAGCATAAAGAGAGTATTTCTTAAAACAATATAAAAAATTAAAATTGGTACTATTGTTTTTCTTGATAATACACGTTTTGTTACTTTCTTTCGTCATCGAGGTGTTTTTTTTTTCCTCAAGGATTTTGATTGAACTCTTTTATTTTCTTATCTTTTTTTTCCAGAGTTTTTTTGTACTATATTCTAGAAGCAAACAAACATCTAGATGGTGACTATATATTGTCGATTCAATAATATATGTTATCATTATTGTTCCCGTTAAATTAGTAAAAAATGAAATTCAGTTGAAACAAAATAACACACACTAGTTGAATAATAGAGCACTATATACATGTACATAAACTGATATGTTAATTTGAATAAAATGACGGTTTAAACAGTGGGCATAACACTGTTACTTAGACCAAACCAAAAAAAAAAAAGCACTGGACATTATATTTCTCAAATAGACGAAAGTTTTCGAGACAAAATAAACGATAACATAATCAAACGTTAGCCATAAATTTACTTATCACTCGACAGTTTTTGTTCTTTTGATATTTGTTGATTATAACTGATAATTAACTACAGGAATATCTCTAAAACTTTCGCTCTTCAGTTTTTGAAAAGGAGATGACATATTCTTAAATATGGAGTTTTTTTTTTTCAAGCATATAAAACGGAATATAATAGAAAAGTAGAAGATGGAAGATATGTGTATGGCATGAGTCACATGAAATGTCCACTTTTTGTTGGGTTGTTAAGTAGTAAAAGTATTAGAGCTTCTTTGTTCACTAGATTCCAACATATTTATTTGTCATTTCCTTAGAATATGTACATATCTTGCATATGACAATTTTAACCATCACTCTCTAACGTATCCCCACCTCAAATTCTCTTCGCACTCTTATCTCTCTCTTTCCCTATATTAAATATTTAGATTTTAGACCGTTGCTCTATATATTCGCTGTTATTCCCTTTGGCATATTATTTGTTTCCTGAATTATTGAATATTTCCATCTCTTTTTTTTTTTGGTGGCATAAAAAGAAAAAAATCCTTTGACAAAAAAATTCATTTTTTCTTAAATATTTAGTGCAGACATTTAATGCCTTTCTGGGCCGAGACAGTAGATCCATTTTGAAGATTGGGCGAAGCCTGTCTAGTTCAACTTCCGGGTTTAATAATTGGGTGATGTTTCTAGAGTTTGGAAAAGAACCATAACCGGAATCTTTAACCAGAACCAAACCAAAATTGTTTTATAAAGTTATTATAAACTGTTGGTCTCATTATTTGTTAAACCCAAAAAATCAAAACCGAACCAAAGCCCGATATTTTGTAATAAACAAAACTGAACTGAATAGACCAAAATTCAATGTTTCTTTTAAATTGTATCATTGAATAACTATGATATTAAACAAATGATTGTTTATTTATATTTTTAAATTACTTTTTGTCAAAACCAAACCAAATCCAAACCCAAAACCAAGTTAAACAGAAGAAACACAAATGTCCTTCTTCTTTTTTTTAATCTAATTTCAAATTTTATAAACCCCAAAAGCAATGTTTTTGTGCCCGGCCCGGCCCGGCCGGTCGGACCGGTTAAATCGGGACCCGGTTGCTCATCCTGTCCGGGTTTGATGCTAATAACCGCTGAACTAATAACCGATAAAACCTGTAAAAACTCGCTATTAACCCGGAATCCATGCCTCGGTCGAACCGGCCGGTTACCGATTAAAGAAAATCTAGAGTTTAATTTTAAGAATTTAAATTTAAATTTTAAATCCTTTATATCATGTAGAGAGTTTAATTTTATGATTAAATAAAATTATAAACCCCAATTAAACTCTTCGTAACCCTTTTTCAATATTTTTAGAAATTGCCAAGTAATCTCTTCGTCTTCTCTCCTCGTCTCCTCGTCTCCTCAAAGTCCTCTCATCAGCTCTGGTTAGTCTTTTGCTTTCTCCTCTGAATTGATCTTTTGTGCTCTGTATTTGTATTAGAAGTTTGTATGTGTCGTTGAATTTGTTTTCTCATTTTCTAACAGGTAATGGAAACCGAACATGAAAAAAACTATGAAGAAATAGCAGCTGCAAACCGTTCAATCCGGGGAAAAAAAGATGTTGCATGGTCCTATGTGATTCAATCAAAGGATTCAAGAGGGAAATTGATTTTAGAATGTGGATTTTGTCATACGAAAAAATTAGGAGGTGGTATTAATAGGATGAAACATCATCTTGCTGGTATGAAAGGGGATACAAACGCATGTTCGAAGGTTC
>VBRH01000593.1:20850-43821 GCA_014578085.1 Cardamine resedifolia | reverse complement strand
TGTTGCATGGTCCTATGTGATTCAATCAAAGGATTCAAGAGGGAAATTGATTTTAGAATGTGGATTTTGTCATACGAAAAAATTAGGAGGTGGTATTAATAGGATGAAACATCATCTTGCTGGTATGAAAGGGGATACAAACGCATGTTCGAAGGTTCGTCCAGATGTGCAATTTAAGATACTACAGGGATTGAAAGAAATTGAGGGCAAGAAGAAGAAGAATATTCATTTGGATGATTCAAACTTGGATGGTCCTGAAATTCAAGATGTTGATGGAGATGATATCAGAGTTGATGTTCGCCCAAGTCAAAAGAGAAAACAAGGTATTGATATACATGAATACTTTAAAAAAGGTGTCCGTGATCAGACCCAACCCACTATAAAGGCATGTATGCAAAGTAAAGAGATAATACATGATGTGGACATGGTTGTTGCATTGTGGTTTTATGACGCTTGTATTCCGATGTATGCTGTAAATTCTCCGTTGTTCCAGCCTATGATGAGTAAAGTAGCAAGTATGGGTCATGGATATGTAGGCCCTTCATACCATGCTTTAAATACAAGCATGTATAAAAATTAAATACATAATGATATACAAAACTAATAAAAAGTCTTTTATTCAATTGACTCGGTGGTCGACCCAGTTCGACCGAAGACCCGGATGACCCGGTCTTCGTCCGGATCGGATATAAAAACATTGCCCAAAAGTGAGAAACCGAAGCAAAATCAGAGTATTAAGATAAAATGAAACTAATAAGAAGCTGGAGGACCATATATGTAAATATATATTTATGTTTGCCTTACCATTGTTCCTACAATTTACAATTTGGTTCGTCTCCCTAATTTTGGTTATTCTTCTCTCTTTCGCCTCTAGCTTTGAAATTCCCCGCGCCTGTCTCTCCAATTCTCACTCAATCTCTCTTCATTCCGGTCGCCGGAGTTATCTCTCTTCACTTTACCTTTTTGAAAGCAAAGGTTAGGCTTTGATTCCACACTGGTAAGAAAGTGCGAGAAGTAGAGAATATTAAGAAATTTCTGAAAATGATTAAATTGGTTAATGACTTTCGCGTTTTGGAGAAACTCGTTAGTCGATGGAAATATAAGCTTCATTTTATAGTTTGATTGTGTTCTTTCTAGCCAATTTTGAAGTATACATTTGTCGCTTTCAAATCCGAATGATTTTGATTCTGTTTTTTTTTTTTTTTTTTTTAATCATTTTTACTTAGTTTTCTTTTAAATTTTTTGGCATAGAATCAATGTCGGACCTGATTTTTCGAGTTGCAGTGTTGACGATTTTTGTTTATTAAAAGGTTTGTCAAGTCCACATTTTTAGGGTTTTAGAAGAGACCGGTTTATTAGCTTTTTTCTTATATGTTAGTAACAATTTCTAAATAAAAGCTATCAATGATAGTATTGCTTAATTCTTCACTGAGGTCTATAGTGTTTGTTATAATTTTCTTAGTATGAAAGTGAGACCAGATCATGTAAAATTTCAGTTTTTGGCTCTTTTTTCAGGTTTACTGAGCTGCTAACGCTTGCTATCATGTCTAGGTGAGCTTTTTGCTTTGCTTTTTCGTATATTTAAAGTAACAATTTCTAAACAAAATCAATAATAGATTCAATCAATGATACTTGAGTTAAGTTGTGAATGTCTAAATTCAATGGTGAATGTTGCCATCTCTACAATTGTTACTTTTGTTTTTCGAAACACTTATGAGTGTTATTGTATGCTTGTAAAACTTGACAGGGAGGATTTTAGTGATACGCTTCGAGTACTTGTTGCTACTGATTGTCACTTGGGCTACATGGAGAAGGATGAAATAAGGCGGCACGATTCCTTTAAGGCTTTTGAAGAGATATGTTCTATAGCGGAGGAGAAACAGGTTTGATATTGAGTATCCCTTGCCACTATTATCCTGTGTTTAAAGAAATCGTCTCCCAGTAATAGGCAACTAAACAGTGTTTTGACTAATTGGCAAAGAAAACTTCAACCAATTGCGGGAAAGGACTCTCAGAAAGGTTCATTTCTTTTGTTTTTTTACTCTCTTGAAACAGGTGGACTTCTTACTACTCGGAGGTGATCTTTTTCATGAGAATAAACCCTCTAGAACTACGCTTGTTAAAGCCATTGAAATTCTTCGTCGCCACTGTCTTAATGATAAACCAGTGCAGTTTCAAGTAGTCAGCGACCAGACCGTAAATTTTCAAAATGCGTGAGACTCTACTCTTCTGCTGTTAATCTAATCATATCAGGAAATGTTATAAACTGAACTAATTAATTGGCAAATTGACTCAATATGTGTATAGATTTGTGTATTTAGTTTTACATTTCGTTTTTTCAAGGTGTTGATTAATCTCTCATTCCTTATCATTATTTTCTGGCTACAGGTTTGGTCATGTAAATTACGAGGATCCACACTTCAATGTAGGCTTGCCTGTGTTCAGTATTCATGGAAACCATGATGATCCAGCCGGAGTGGTACATAACTTACATCTGCATGCTCTTGTTATGCAAACTCATTTGAATATATATATATATGGAACTGGATTAATTCGTGAACAAACATTTTATTGTGTTTTTGTTTTATGTCACATCTGGCAACAGGACAACCTTTCTGCAATTGACATTCTTTCCGCATGCAACCTTGTGAATTATTTTGGAAAGATGGTTCTTGGTGGTTCAGGTGTTGGCCAGATTTCTCTCTACCCTATTCTGATGAGGAAGGTTGGTGTAAGTAATTTGTAATCTGGACACCTGGCTCCTCCCTAGCTTCTTGGACTATCATTTAATCAACTTAATGGTCAGGGTTCAACAACCGTAGCTCTCTATGGTTTAGGAAACATCAGGGATGAACGTCTCAATAGAATGTTTCAGGTAATCCAGAGGACTTTTACCTTTTGCTATACAATTGTTTATTGTTTTAATATTCATTGGTTTCACAGACCCCACATGCTGTCCAATGGATGAGGCCTGAAGTTCAAGAAGGATGCGATGTTTCCGACTGGTTCAACATTCTGGTGCTTCATCAAAATAGGTTGATCTAATTGGAACACTGTTATTTTAGATTGTTTATTTACTCTCTATATCAGAAAGTTTGACTCTGTACTCATATGCTATGACCTGCAGGGTGAAATCAAATCCCAAAAATGCAATAAGTGAGCACTTTCTTCCACGGTTTCTCGACTTCATTGTCTGGGGCCATGAACATGAATGCCTTATCGACCCCCAGGTATTGAAATTTGTATTTTTGGAGGTATTGCATTTAAATAAGAGTGAGGCACATGTTCCTTGTCTCGCTGGAGCTCAAAGCATTTAAATCTTTGAAGGAGGTATCTGGGATGGGCTTCCACATCACACAACCAGGCTCTTCTGTGGCAACATCGCTTATTGATGGGGAATCAAAGCCAAAGCATGTTCTTCTCTTAGAAATCAAGGTTCTTCAGAAAACAAATCTGAAACTTCATCTTCATTTTGATCGTACTGCATAATCTATGTACTTCAAGTATGGTTATCAAACATGTAAGCCTGAGTAACTTAAAATATATGACTTACAGGGAAATCAATATCGTCCTACAAAGATACCTTTGACGTCTGTGAGGCCTTTTGAGTATACAGAGGTAAAGTTTCTTTTCATTATATGTTATGGTGGTGGCAGACTTCTTTGCTTACATATTTTCAAAGTGCAGATTGTTTTGAAGGATGAAGGTGATATTGATCCCAATGATCAAAACTCAATTCTCGAACACTTGGATAAAGTGGTAACTATTTCCTTTTCTCATAGTTCATGTGGATATGTTTTTCTTCTGCCTCCTTTTTGATTAGGTTCAACAAGTCACTGAATGCCTCTACTCATATCTACAAAATTTTTAGGTCAGAGATCTAATAGAGAAAGCCAGCCACAAAGCTGTTAACAGATCAGAGATCAAGCTCCCACTGGTTCGAATCAAGGTAATTTGTTTCCAAGTTTCCTGCACACCGCTGCAAGTTCTAGCAACATTCATATAATTAAACCTTTGTTTTCCAACACAACTAGAGGCTAGGCTTTGGTAGTTTGATGCACACACACCCATAGCCAGACACATATTTGTTAGTTAAGAATATTAAATGATTAAAGATCGGGTTCAATCTTTCAGGTAGATTATTCTGGATTTATGACGATAAATCCTCAAAGGTTTGGACAGAAATATGTGGGAAAGGTACCTAAAAATTAGTTCCTATAACATGATATCACCATGCTGTCTTGAATGTTGGTTAACTTATGACAAAATCTTGAACATTTTTCAGGTTGCAAATCCCCAGGACATTTTAATATTCTCTAAGGCTTCTAAGAAGGGTCGGAGTGAAGGTAGGGGTATTAGTTTACTAGCAATGTATTCAATTCTTTGTTGGGATTAGATTGTTGCACTTTCTTTTACTCTAGATTGGAATTGCTTATCGGTGGGCATACCACTCTGAAATGTAGCATGAGAATTCTGCCAACCCTATGGATTACCTCTAGTTAGCATCTTGGATGCTTAATTTCAAACTTCCCGTTGTACATATTGGAAAATTGCCATTTTGATAATCTTTTGTCTAGTGAATTGTATAGCAATGATGCATGTTCTGATAGTAGCACAATTGGAATGTTATTGCGTTCTTGTCTACTTATCATATATTTTGATCATCCATTTCACAGCCAACATCGATGATTCTGATCGGCTTCGTCCAGAAGAACTGAACCAACAAAATATAGAAGCTTTAGTAGCTGAAAGCAACCTGGTACATCCTGCAACCTTCTTTCCTTATGATTATGTTATTATCGTCATTCTCTGTAGAACTTTGGCAAAAGAATGATGTAGACCAAATGCGCTTGAGTTCACTATGTGATTATCATTCTATCCTCATGCGCAGAAAATGGAGATCCTTCCGGTTAACGATCTGGATGTTGCTCTTCAGAATTTTGTGAACAAGGATGATAAACTAGCTTTCTACTCATGCGTTCAGTACAATCTTCAAGAGACTCGTGTATGTACTTTTTTTTACTTCACCATTCAATGCTAAGTTCTGCATAGGATATTATTTTTATTTTGTAGCACGTCATTATTATTTTTATGATCTACCTCTTCCCATTCTATACAGGGTAAACTTGCAAAGGATTCAGTTGCCGAGAAATTTGAGGAAGATGACTTGATTCTAAAAGTGGGAGAGTGCTTAGAGGCAAGAAGATTTAAATTCAGTTCCTTTCTGCGGCGAATTGTTAGGACTAGCAGAATATCGATCTGACTTGTATTATTGTTCGTATAGGAACGCTTGAAAGATAGGTCCACTCGACCCAGTGGTTCCTCTCAGTTTTTATCCACTGGATTGACATCAGAGGTTTAAATTCACCTTCTTAGAAGTTCTTTGCAGTTTCTGATTTTGCAATTCACCTCTATCCTGCTATTTCTTTTTCACAATGCTATTTTCTACCTGAGATTGGAACAGAATCTGACGAAAAGAAGCAGTGGCATCGCGAGTGCTTCGTTCAGTGATGATGAAGACACGACTCAGATCTCTGGTTCAGTGCCTGCCACTAGAGGACGGAGAGGTTCATCCACTGGTAATACAACTCGTGGTAGAGCTAAAGCCCCAACCAGAGGAAGAGGCCGTGGTAAGGCCTCAAGTGCGATGAAGCAAACCACTCTTGATGCTTCTCTTGGTTTTCGCCAGTCTCAAAGGTAACTTTTTGTCATCATGTTTAGCCACTTTATGTTAGGATTCAGGGACGTGCAAGGCATTAATTGGCATCACTCACTAGCTAATGTTATGTCCCTGATTTGTCTTTCATAGATCTGCTTCAACTTCCTTCAAAAGTGCTTCCATCATTGAAGAAGATGATGTGGATTCTCCTTCAAGCGAAGAAGCAGAGCCTGAAGATTTTAACAGAGTTGACGACAGCTCTTCGGTATGAACTTATTCCTTACACCGTTATTCATTTCAATACAATTAAAACTTGACAACATATATATCTTATGGCAATTGTTACATCATGATTCTTGTTTATATATCCATTAAAGGAGGAAGATGAGAAGACTAAAGGCAAAGGACGTAAAAGACAAGCTACTACTAAGCGAGGTAGAGGTAGAGGTTCTGGGACTTCAAAACGCGGTAGAAAAAACGAAAGCTCTTCTTCACTTCATAGGCTACTCAGTAGCAAAGATGATGACGAGGACGAAGATGATGAAGACATAGAAAAGAAGCTCAACAGATCTCAGCCTCGGGTTTGTTAATCACATCTATTTTCCATTGTTTCGCTATTTCATGCTCATTCAGCTCTTGTTTTCCCATAGGAGATCAAAGCTCACTTAACAAGTACGATTTTGTAAATGCAGGTTACAAGGAACTATGGAGCTCTAAGAAGATAAATCCATTATTAAACCTTGAGTTCTGACCTCACAGCCCACAACGAAGTTTCATTTGTTTTTCCGATCTACTTCTCAAGCGAAGCAACGGTGAAGAAGAGAAACTAATACTAAAAAGAGTGTTGTGGAGATGTACAGAGAATTTTGTATGAGTACTTTTGTTTTCTTGCTCTGTTAAAGGTTTTGTTGTTGATGAATGAGGCAAGAATAATTAGTCAACTTTTCTTGCGGAGTATCAGTAAGTAACGTCAGTAAGAAGTCATATTAAAAAATGTCAGTAATATTTGACAAACCGATTATATTATCTAGTAGATCTGAAAAAAAAGAAGAAGCAAAATTGGGTTTACATTACTTAATGTGACAAACCGATTACATATCTCTCCAAAAAAACTTCACTAAATTCGGGAGAAAAAACTACAACCAACAAATGAATAATATGAAGAAAAAAAATATTTTTCTTGCAAAGATATAATTTTCAGATTGTAAAAATAAATAAATAGATATTCTCATTTGAGTCTTCTATTCTTGGAAAAGCAATTACTTTCTTTTTGTTGGTTAAAAAAAAACTTAAATGGGCAAAGGACAAAAAAAATATGGATAAAAAAGAAGAGATGGAGTTAGAGATACTTCAAATCTAAAGGTGTTTCCTGATTGGCTAATCCCAACATCTCACTCTCTATCTATAATCTCATCTCTGATTCTCCCACCTCTCTTCTCATCCACAAAACACTTGCATAAAAGTCAAACTCATTCAGACCAATACTTTCACCAACTACGCAGAGAAGAAGAAGAACAAACACAAAGAAAAAAAGGAAGAAGCTCAAGCCGAGAGAGAGAGACAATGGCATCAACATTTACAAGCTCAAGCAGTGTTCTGACCCCAACAACATTCCTTGGCCAGACTAAAGGCTCAAGCTTTAACCCTCTTCGTGATGTTGTCTCTCTCGGATCTCCCAAATACACTATGGTCTGCTCTCTTTTCTTGTCTTAGTCTCATCATATCAAAGGTTTCATCTTTCATCTCGGCTTTGTGTCTGATTTTTTCAATTTTAAATGTTAAGGGAAATGATCTTTGGTACGGACCAGACAGAGTGAAGTACTTAGGACCCTTTTCCATCCAAACTCCGTCTTACCTCACCGGAGAATTCCCCGGCGACTATGGTTGGGACACTGCCGGTTTATCCGCAGACCCTGAAGCCTTTGCCAAAAACAGAGCTCTTGAGGTTAGTATCTAAAAGCTCACTCATTGATGAAGAGTAATAAATCACTAATCATCATTTGCATCTGCAGGTGATTCATGGGAGATGGGCAATGTTGGGAGCTTTAGGTTGCATAACACCTGAAGTTCTTCAGAAATGGGTTCGTGTGGACTTCAAAGAACCAGTCTGGTTCAAGGCCGGTTCACAAATTTTCTCTGAAGGTGGTTTGGACTACTTAGGAAACCCTAACCTAGTCCATGCTCAAAGCATTTTAGCTGTCCTTGGCTTCCAAGTCATCCTCATGGGCTTGGTTGAAGGTTTCCGCATCAACGGTCTTGATGGTGTTGGTGAAGGCAATGACTTGTACCCAGGCGGGCAATATTTTGACCCGCTAGGTCTTGCGGATGATCCAGTTACTTTTGCTGAGCTCAAGGTGAAAGAGATCAAGAATGGAAGATTGGCTATGTTCTCAATGTTTGGCTTCTTTGTTCAAGCCATTGTTACTGGGAAAGGTCCTTTGGAGAATCTCCTTGACCATCTCGATAACCCAGTCGCTAACAATGCCTGGGCTTTCGCAACAAAGTTTGCACCTGGAGCTTGATTTTGTTAAGTCTTTGATGCGATTCTTGTAATGATATGAAGTTATGAACATAATCTTTGTTGTTTCCTTTCAAATTACAAATCTCTATTTGCTATGCACAGAACAAGTCTCAAAAATACATGTCTCTCTCTCTCTCTCTCTCTCAGCATAATCTACATTGCTCTCAATCTAACATTTTTGGGATGGTGATACTAATACAAAGCTAAGTGGAAAGATTCCACACACACTAACAAATCCTCTACCCTCGAGTTCCCATTTTTCCCCACCATTTCCGATGACGACCTTTATCACCATCTACTCTATGGAGTCTTGCTTTAGTATCTCTTAATCTAGCTTTGTAATCTTTCTTCCATGTTTCAAACCTTAGCTTCAATCTCCTGAATTCATCTTCTGGGTGTTGTTGTTGCTGACCGTTTGGAGTTGCATGTGGTCCAAGCTTCACCTCCACAATAGCTCTTGCATCTTCATCGAAATTGAGTCTCCTTTGATCAAACTCTCTAGCGAGATGATTAACCGCGTTCAAACTTCCGTTAAGCTCTCTGATTCTGAGCTCTGGAGTGTTTCCGTTAGTGAACTTAGTGGTGGGAGTTCTTACTCCGGGAGTTCCAGTAGACATTGTGTCCTCTGAGTCATAACCAAAAGGTGATATCGAGGTGTCTTGTCTTCCTCCTGCTTGACCTGTAATGTTCTCTGCAGCTAGACTCTTTCTAGCTGCGGCAAGATTCATCTGCAAGAAAGACACGATGCAAAACTTAAAACATTTCAGAAAACTTTGGTGTGTGATGGAGTGAGTAAATGGACTTTCATAATCAGTAAAACACTCGACCTGCAACGACGACATTTGCTTTTGCCAAGTTTCCTCCATTGACTTCATCTTTACTTCATACTCCGACCATCTCTCTTCAAATTGCCTCAACTGCTCTCTCAGTGCTGTGTTTTCTTCTTCCTTCTGCACTAAAGCTGCTTCAGATTTCAAAACCCGCTTCTGGAGATCAGACATAGCTGATGGTTGAACTTGAAACTGATCCAGCGGAAGATCCTAAATTGCAAACAAGAGAAAGTTATGTGTAATAGTGTTTGATTCAGAAGTGAACAATCTTCCTATCGATAGCATAGCAAGTACCTTGTCTTCTGAACTCCTCCTGCCCGCTTTCCTCTTTGATTTTTTCGTCACATTAAGTAATTCTTTCTGTCTTTGCATACTACTGAATCGCTTTCGAGCCAACCATCCACGGACAGCTGCGAAAGAGAAAATGACGACGAGCCTTAAAAACACTATCCAAATTTGAGAACCAAAATCTTTAGTTTCCCAAATAAGATAGCAGAGCTTACCAGATTGCAAGTGTATGACTGCAGTCAACTCTCCTGTGCTTGCTTCAGAAACAGAATCCGCATGGATCTTTGCTTCAATGTCAAACACTCTTCGGGCATTTTCACCTCGTACATATGACTGAAGAACCAATGCTCCTTTCCTCATATTTTGGAAGTATTCACGAGACAAGTAACCACGGAAATGCTTTTGTAAGCCCACTATGCCTTGAGTAACTTTTTTTCTCCGATCCTCAAATATACCAATCTATAAAAATTTGAAGATGAGTGCATAAGAATTGTATCGATAAGATCAAGAAAAAGCCTCTATATCACTGCGTAAAGAATTACTTACTTGCCCAGTTCGGAGATACAATTTGGTATAACCAACTTGATACATTTCAGGATGAACGTCGTATTGTTTCAGAACAGCGATTGATATGCTCAGAGGATCCTGAGAGACCTTTTTGTCTGACAATAAGAACCCATATCTTCCTGCAAACTCTTGATGTGTCAAACGAGTAGGATATCCAGATCTTGATATTCTAACAACCTCCAACACCCCACAACATCTAAGCTGTTGTAAGACAAGATCCTCTTCATAAACTCTGGGAAGCTGCTTCGTATTCGGCTTTATGCATCGAATGAAGTGAGGACTTGTGTTCTCTAACATGTTCATCAACTTGAAAAGTTGACCCTGTCAGAAATAGTTAAACATGAGATATGCAATATGAGTAAAGGAAGATTGCAACTGATCAAAACTGCAGGATTCAAGCTTCTTTACCTTGAACTTCGTTCCAACAGTTTGGTTTGTGGAGTCCGATAACACAAGCGGCTTCTGAGATTTGTTACGCATTTTAGTAGAAAACAATTTCAGCAACTGGCAGTCGCAAGATGATAAAAGATTGATAAGATCAGCAGGCAACGGATCCCTGTTCTTCTCCAAAAACCCATTTGTATCATACAGAACCTGTAAACAAAATCATCAATCGAAAAAGAACCCATAAGTACAAGAAAAGCTGCATGTAATCAGATCCATATAAAACCCATTCAGTATGTAGAGACTGATTTTGAACTAAGGGCATCAACTGACCTCTCCGGCATAATGATTAACTCTGAAGGCTCGACCTCTCTCTCCTTTGAAGCAAGAGTTGGTCTTCACGTGTTGCTTAAGCTTGTTGGCAAAGGTCAAATCAGTTGCTTTCGGAAAATTTGATTCCTCATCTAGTAGAGACAACAAACCAATGGGTTTCTGCACAAGCAAACATATGCAAGAGATTACTTCTTAATTATGCTGGAAGGTCCTTATAGTGTAGAGCAAAGCAATATATCACTTTCCTTCCGGAGAAAAATACAGACGTGGCAGCAGGCCATTGATTACCTTTTCAATTAGATCTAAGCACTCTTGATTGTCTATGAATTCGACCTTAGTCCAATCAATTCCATCTTCTTCATATTCCTGAACAGTGAAGTACTCCCATCAATTGGCAAATAGATATTTAATGGGACCTGTATAATTTACACAGAATTGTTAAGAAGGTCACCTCTTGTTCAAGTTTAAATAAATGCCGGTTGAAGTGTTGCTGCAATCTTTCATTGGCATAGTTTATACAGAATTGTTCAAAGCTATTATTCTGAAACCAAGGAGAAACAGATCATCATCGCAGGATTCAACAAGATTAGAGATTAATAAAAATCTAAAGCATATATGGGTACGTACTACTAACCTTAAATGATTCAAAACCATATATATCAAGGATGCTTATAGATCTTCCTGTACGTGATTTACCGACTTCCAGTGCAATGTTTATTTGCTCAACAAGCCACTCAAAAAGGTTTGCATAAATAAATTTTGCTATTCCATCCCTCATGTCAGTTGCCTGCAGGTAAATATGGTACATCAACTCATACATCACCTAATGATCAATGTATATGAATAGAAGTAGCAAGAATGATGACTATTAAACATTACCTGCCGCAATGTCAGTTTTTTAGCAATACAATCGGTACCAGCTTGAAGTTTACGGGTAGACAAAACCTCCATAAGCTCTTCTGAGTTGCAGCCCATTAACATAGCAGCATTGGTAACAGCTGTAAGAAATAACAGCCAAATGATAAGCAAGCATCGCCAAGTTACAGGTTTTGATGATTTAAGACAGTAGATTCTACCTTCATCCGCTACCACCTCCACATGATTTTCGTTGTCAGTAACTCGGAAAGATACATTCCCAAGCCACAATACTGCCGCAAGCAATGCAAATGCACGCTCTTGCTGTTCTTTAGGGATTTGAACAATGTCAAAAGCTTCCTGCAGAAATCCAAATATGGTTGTGAGGAAAATAGAAATAACAAAAATCTGACAATGGGAACGACAAGCACTGGAAAAAGATTTTTTTTTAAAATACCAGTAGTTTGTGAAATTTCTGAGCATCATCAACACCGTTGATGGTCAAGCAATCACTCTGGCTAAGGTAGGTATACTCACTTGCTGTTTTAAGCTTCAATCTCTCTACAAATAAAACCATAGAAATAGCAGTTTAGCCAAAATAGAAACTACTCAGTAATTTTACGTCAGTCTGTGTTCTACTTCAGTAAGGACTTCTAATTAATGTTATATATGGCCAAATAATGAAGATGACGGTATTCAATCTTGGAAGCTTTAGTTTGAAAAGTTACCTTTAAGAATCGGGGAAGCACCAGCACACAACTCATAAAAGATATGGTAGGATCTTTCGCCATTGAACAGCTGAACCACTCTCGACTGGTAAAACGAGACTACCAATTAGTCACCAATGGCTAAGCAGTGAAAGTCAAATAAAAAATCTTCTCAATAGATACGAAATTACCTTCTCTAGCAGAACTGTGGGCATTCAGCAAGAGTAGTTATGCAAAACATGGGAAAGAAGCCAATAAAAACGAGTGAGCTCTAAATCTAAACATTATGAAAAACAATCATATAAATGCTCAAATCATACTCACAGGTTTCAAGTTTGGCTCCACATATTTTCCCCATTGCACTAAAATGAATTTCTATGAGTTTACCCTGCACCAGTATATGCAGTTAAATTAAAAATGGTGGTCAAGCTGATCAATTAACACATTAATAAATAAGTTGACAAAATAGGTAAGGGAAAAAAATAGGACAAAGAAGCATATACAAACAACTCACAAATCGGCTAGAGTTGGCATTTCTTGATGTTTTAGCGTTCCCAAAAGCTTCGAGTATGCAAGTTGTCTTTAGGATTTCATACTCAACTCCGCAGCTACCTCCACCAAGAGCTGCCAAATACTGCATTGCAAATTTTGCAGTCTCAGTTTTCCCAGCTCCACTTTCTCCACTACAGAACGATAGTAATCAATTCGTCATTGATGTTAACACCAGCGAAGCACATCAATGATCAATTTTATAAATGCATCCAAAAGTCTACAAAATTCAGAATGCAAAGACTCGTACCTTATAATAATAGACTGATTCTTCTCTTCTGCATGTAGAAAGGTTCAAAATGTAAGTGGCAGATACTCGGAAGACCAATTAGGACTTCCTGAATCATGGAAATACCAAAAGTGTGAATATAAATGCATTCCCTCACCTCTCATCATCTCATCATAAGCTGCATCTGCCACAGCATAAACATGAGGAGCATCCACATCCCTCTTCTGATAAGCTGAGATGAAATCATTTCCATAAATTTCGACATTCTTGAACGGATTGACTGCAATCAATACTGGCCCTGCTTTACTCTATAAAAGAGAAACATGAAAGTTAGTTAAGAACTAGCCGAAAAAAGAGAGAAACTAATCAGAAGAGTCAAAAGAATTTTTAGTAGACTCACATAAATCACGTCTTGCAAATATCTGACACGGAGGTTATAAAGAACAGATGGTTCATTTAAATAACTAAGCTGTATAAGGTCTTCAACACCTTCCAAAATATCTGGGTTTGCAGGAAAAAGCTCTTCAGTGGACACTTTGACAACCTTTGATACCACAAAATCACAGAAACCTGATAGTCAGATCGCAGAAACTTTTCTATATCAGATGGAAAGTGCAACGTCCTCAAGAAACTTACATTTGCAGTCGACAACATAACAAGCGATGTATCAGCGGAAGTAGACTGTATCTTCCCCAATTGCCACTGCCCATCAGCAACCCGACACCAAACTCGAAGTTTCTGAAATACAATACAAACACAGTAACCACAAGTACCCAAAAGCTCCGCTATGTAATCAAAGAAACTAAAAACAAAGTTGTAGATCTCAATTTTACATAAGAAGAAACCTAAAAAACAAGTGTGATACCTCTAAGTAACCAATCTACCAATCACAAACATATTCCATTTCCACAAAACACCCCCAAAATCTCACTGCTCATGTCACCACTAAAACCTCAGCCCTAACTAAAATCCATTCCTAAGAGGTAATTCAACATTCAACTTCACTAGTAAACCAAGGAACAAAGAGTTTACCTTCTTAATAAAGTACTCAACGTTATTGTTCCACTCAGGTTTATGCTCCTCCGTGTTCTCCACCGGAACATTACTAATCTTCACACCCTCCTCTTCCTTCTCTGCTGCATACGGAGACTCAGAGCTAGCACCAGTTCTCATTTTCTTGCTACCAAAGCTATTCCTCTTAACTCCCAAATCCTTCTCTTTCCTCCTCCCACCTTCCTCTTTCCTTTCCACTTCAATTTCTTTCGCAGGCTGCGCAGAACTAACACTTCCGTTCTGATCTTCCATCACACTACAAACATTAAACTTGGCCGGAAGTGACCGGCGAGCCGACGGAAGACGAGCTCTAGAATTAGGCCGAGAAGGAAGCGCCGGAGGCATATCTCTAGGCCGATCACACTCATCTTTCTGACGAAGAGACTCAAGCATCTCCTCTAACGAGCTTTTCGCTAGTGTGTTCGGTGATGCCGATAACATCATTCCCTTTTTTTCAATCAAACCCCAAAGATTGAATCAAAAGAAGAAAACTTTCCAAAAACCCAACACCAGAATAATCAAAAATCCCTTGTGCTGAGTCTTAATTGACAAGCATTTCACGAAATCTGAGCTTCATAAACCCTAATTTCTCAAATAAAATCCACACGCCTCGTTAACCATGCATAGTTCCTCGAAACCAGAGAAAGGCTTCACCTGGGAAAAAGAAACAAAAAACAGAAATTCAGCGAAGAATCTCTCAACATTTGTAAACGCAACAAAATTTAAAATCTCGAGGCTCCTCCAGGATTTGAACAAAAATTTAAAATTTAAACAGGAAATCAACAAAACAAAAAATTGATCTTTACACAAACCCAGAAAAGGAGAGAAAATAATTTGAAAAAAAAAAGACGAAGCCAGAGAGAGCGAAACTTACGAGGTCAATGGAAGAGACAAAGACAGAGAGAGAGTCTCTCAGGTTAGTTTGTTAGAAGAAAAACAGAAAGAAAGAAAGAGAAAAAAAACAGATTTTTTCCTCAGAAAATTTTAAACCCTAAGATTTTCTTCCTTCTTCTGAGAAATTGAGAAATATTTTTCCTCGAAAGGATGCAACTTTTCGCTCTTTTTTTTTTTATGTTGTTGGAAAGAAGAAGTAATGAATAATCCTCTGTTCTTCTTCCCTTCTTTCTCTACGACCAACAAAAAAATTCAAATTTTTTCTTTTTTTTTTCCTTTGTTCAGACAAAAAAAGTGTCCGAATCTGAATTATATTAATAATTCAAATTTTCAAAATTTTCAAAATATATATATATATATATTCTACACTATATTCATAAAACGTTGCTCGCAAAAATAACGTTGCTTATCATCTTACTCCCCTTATTAATGTGCCCCTTTGTTGTTGGAAAATTACCATTAAGGTACTTATTAGATCTTCTTACCATATGAATTACTTATGACACTTTTTTGTAAGTGACAAACTTATCCGATTGATAACTTTTTATATCATTTCATTTAACAAATTTTTAGTTTGTTTAAATTAAAATATAAGGACAAAAAATAGTGGATAAATATTATATGAGATCAGATTTAGGTAGAAGTTAATTAATAAAATTCTAGAAAATTTTATCAATTGATTTAAGTTTTAGAAATCTATTTCTATTGAATAAAAAAAAACTAAAATGATTACCTTTTCTTATTTGATTTAAAATAAATTTATTATTATTTAACATTGAAATTGCTTTAAAGTTTTATTTACTTTGCAATTTAGTGTGTTCCTTAGATTGATGATATAATTATCGTCATATACAAAACATACTAAGGTGGGTTGTTAAGAAAACGAATACTAACTTATTTTAAAACAGTAATCCTCTAATTATGTAATATAGTGGTTCTTTTGTCTGCTTTACATATTTATTTTCTAAAACTAATCTCCTAATTGTGCTCCAAAATTCATGAGCTATATGTTAGTTAATATATGTGTCTCCACTTACTTTCTTTTACATATTTAAAAGTCGTTATTTTATTTTATTTTATTTTATTTTATTTTGTCAATAAAGTTTAAAGTAGCTCTAAAGTTATTTAAAAAATGGAAAAACAAATGTACTAATTTAGTGAACATGAATAGACGTTGCCTTAATGTTAAAATAGATCCAAAAATGATAAAAGTCAAAAGTATTTGTTGTAGAACGTGACACGTTGGAGCCAAGCCATGGAGGGAAGAATGATCGTTCAGAATTGACGATTATACCCCTCAATCAAGGCGCTCACGTTAGCAACCTTCAAGTCTCTCTACTCCACAAAACTTTACCCCTTTCTTGGACAATGATGTTCTTTACCCGGTTTCGACTTATCCAACTTGTATTCGTTTCAAAAAAAGTTTTTTTTTTTGTAGCTTTTAAATTAGGTTAAGAATATGTTAAGAATGTCATAATTCTATTATATGCAAGTGAAAGCTGGAATTGAGCTGATTAATGGCTTATTCCAAAGTTCAACTGTAGCCTCGTGTCTAATCTTACTTGATAGTTATAAAGATTTTTTGGCATTGTAGTTTGAAAAAAGTAATATCTGAATTTTCAAAAAAAAAATATATATATATATATATATAAATAATAGTCAAAATAACTTATTAAAACTTTAAAAAATGGAGAGATATTTTTTTCTAAAATTACACTTTTGCAAACTCTACAAGCATGACAGACTCTACAAACATTTTGATAGACTCAGCTAGCATTTAGCAGATTTTACAGATATTTGGCAGATTTTGCAGATATTTGACAGATTTTACGAACATCTTTGCACAGATTTAACAGATTTTGCACAAATTTTGTAGACTCTGCTGAGTAACTGGCATATTCTATGAAAATCTATCAGATTTTGCGGATATTTGGCAGACTCTGCAGAATAATTCGCAAACTATGCAAATATTTGGCAAACTCTACAAGAATAATTGAAAGAGTTTGCAAATGTTTGGCAGACTCTGCTGAATAGTTAGCAGACTCTGCGAGAATTTGTAAAACTCTGTGAGGATTTGACAGACTCTGCGAGCATTTGGAAAACTCTGTGAGGATTTGACAGACCATGCGAGCATTTGGCAGACTCTGCGAGTATTTTACAGACTCTGTGAGATTTTGACAGACTCTGCAAACATTTGGCAAACTCTCCGAACATTTTACAGACTTTGCGAGCACTTTAGCAGACTTTGCGAGTATTTGGTAAACAATTGACAAACTTTGCAAATATTTAACTGCTAATAGTTGACAGATTTTTATAATAATTTTTTTGAGTTTTTTTAAATATTATTCTTTGACCTTAATCAAATATTTTAGATAGAAAAAATTAATTATACAGTCCTAATTATATATATGAATTAAAAATAATTAATCAAACAAAATGATAATTTATTTATTTTTTAAATTATTTATAAGTTATGAAGGGTAATTTTAGTATTATGGAAACATATATTTTTAAATTAGGTCATTTTAGCAATAAAAATTAAAAGAGGTTATTATAGCTATTTCTTAAAAAAAAGTGGGTTATCTTAAACAAATTTCTATAATAATATCTATGAATGTTTTCTTTTTCTTCTTCTTGCAAACAATCATCAGTGATGATAAATTATATACTACTGGCTGGCTAGCTATCCACAAATCCATTTATTAGGAAAATTATTGATACAATGATACTAATGTTAATCATCAATTAGTAATGTAAATAGAAAATGAACAAACTAAACGTGGCTTCCGCTAATCTAGCAAATAAAAGGGCACTTAGCCAAAAAGCGTAAGAGCGAGTCAACAATACAATCCGGCTGAACAAATAAGGTGTGGCTTCTTTTTTTCATTTGGACCTTAAAGTTAAGACTTAAGACCCATCAACAACAATAATACATAAATTAATGTTTCACACAATAAACTTTCATTATTTGGTCACCCCTTTATTTTGATCATGTCACGAATTGTTTGTTTCTTATGTGCTTCACATTTAAAATCAACTATTTTATTTTTATTAAAAGGAAAAAAAAAGGTAGATTCTAATTCATTTGTAGCCATGGACTTGTTTTAATTGTGTAACTTATAATTGTAGATTTCTTTTTTTTTTGAAAGATGGAAAAGGGATTGTGGAACTGTGAATGTCATAGAGACATAATTGGAAAATAAATTAGAATACTAAAAATTTTGGTCGCACACAATGTTGACAAACACGAAACAATCACCATATTTTAAATTTAATACGATGTACTTTTAATTGCAAATGACATAACTTTGGTGCTAAATTTAGATTTGAGGTAAAGTAGATCCAACTAAAAAAATAGAGAAATGTTAGAGAACTTCAAGTCAATATCTACTTGCCAAAATAAAAGATACGTCTAGGTAAAATCAGTTTAAGACTATGACCTAAATCCACGTACGTATATGATGATAACTGTAGGGGATGTATTGAACTTATAAAATATTGAAGGATTTGAG
The DNA here is from genome assembly GCA_014578085.1 of Cardamine resedifolia. NCBI lineage: Eukaryota > Viridiplantae > Streptophyta > Magnoliopsida > Brassicales > Brassicaceae > Cardamine > Cardamine resedifolia. The sequence goes on along the minus strand of VBRH01000593.1, from coordinate 25,440 downwards.
TTTTAATGAGTTTTGAGATAATTTGATGAATTTTGTTGATTTAGGAAATTTGTTATTAAAATTTTCTGATATTTTACCTTAAACCATGAGATTTAGATATTTGTATTTTTAACTAAGAAATTCTATGAAAATTCACCTAAAACTTTTAAATCTAATTCTTAAAATGTTTTAAATAACAGTGGATTTGATTAAATATTTTAAAATCATTAATCCTATAACACTGAATTTTAAAATATATTTTAACATTTATATATCAATAATATATGATTTATCTAACTCAAATCCCTCCAAATACGCAGTTCAACATTATTTGGTTATTTTAAATTTCTTGTAAATGATTGGTAATCCAAAAGTATAACTTTCCATGTATCATTTTTGATTCCGCTGGTGAGTCTTATCACTCTATTAAAGCACATTGTTATGTAAAATTGATTGTTGATACATAATTTAAATCCAAAACTAACAATGATTAGTTCACGTCATTACTCGCCCTCCAAAGTTTGCAAATCCTAGCTTTATTTATGTAATATAAAATTATCTCGGTGCGGGGTAATAAGTGTGTACACTTACTCGTAAGTATTTTAATATCATTTCATAAACACAATGTTTAAAAAAAAATAAAAATGGTGTAGGCATGGCCATGATTCATATAAAATCACTTTCCTGGCTAAAGCTACATGGGATCACATTCATACTCAAAATCAGACCAAAACTTGGTGTCGGATAGATAGTCTAACTATTCACGCAAAATATTGCACGCTATGTATAATTGGCGATAAAAGATAAACTCTCAACTGGTACGAGAATTTATTACTACTGAGATCTCATCTAATTGTGTATCTTTTATGTTGAACCGGATAAAACAAGAGATCATATTTTCTTTGCTTATCATTTTCCTTACCCATAATCATATTTGTTCATTATGATACCCAAGTTTAAGCAAGCTAGGCGGATTACTTCAAAGTTCTTTACCTACTCTCGACGGCAACAAACAAATGTGCATCTTTATATGCAATAAATACCTGCATTTCAATATTTTATGCAAGAAAAGTCAAACTTTAAAAATCCTTTTAACAAAAAGTCAAACTTGTATATTTGTTTCAACTCCTATCCTGCTTTAAATTTATTTAATCGTACTTAATTTAGGGATTGGTTAGACTTGAAGGCCTTAAATTATATACAAAAGACTTGCAGAAAATCCAACAATTTTTTCAACATTTAAAGATTTCTCTAGTTCTTACTATGGACAATTGAATACTTTTTGTTTATTTTCCTTAAAAATGTAGACATGCGATGCGAAGAGTTAAATGCTTAGCATCATTGAGCATGATGCAGAGAGGGGTGAGGGTAATATCTTAATTTATTGATTTTTCTGACATATCCACAAGGGAATGTCCCCATGTACACTCATGTCTCTTCATGTCTATCCCAATCCTTTTGTCCTAAAGTCCATGACATTCTTCTTCTTTTATTTTTCCTCTAAATAAAGCTGCTTCTTTTGTGTTTTCTTATTTTTCTTGTTTTGTTGTTGTTGTTCTTGTGAAACCCTTAATCAAACTAACGATGTAGACCAAAAGAAGCTTGTTAAACAATAGTGTCCTATGTTTACAGAGTAATTAAACTATATAATTTATATGAATTGTTTTTCCTTTTTTGGTCACGATATAATATACATTGCTAATTATGCTTACGAACTAAAGAAGTTTGTTTGTTTTTTTGTTTTCGTTAACAAACTAAGAAACTAGTGGAATTGAAAGTACAATAAACATTTATGTTACTTATGCAGAATCATGTTCGTCAGCTATATAATATATATAACCTACCATGTTTCATAACAAGGAAATAAAATAAATAAAAAGCATTATTTTCAATCTTTAACAAAAAGAAAGAAAGCATTATTCATTTTTTAACCCCATCGTAGAGAGTATGCTTCTACAAAAATATACCCCAAAATAGAGGAAAATCTATGTGAAACGTTAAGTGTCGAATGATTTATTCTATTTGTTCTAACGTGAATCGTTTCATTGCTTTAATAAAACTTGCCAAACACAAAACACCAAATTGTCCACGATTTTATGTTCCTCCAATTTTTATTAACACTCCAACGCTTATTTCACCAATAAAATTGAAGCTACTGGATAATTGAATAATTTTTGTGTCTCTGTAGCTAAATAGGAAATGTTATATATGCTTAACTGGACTAGTTTGAAGTTAGTATGAACATGTAAGTATGTATGAATTAATGTCTTAAAAATTGATCTACTACGCTAAAACACTAAAGGGCCAAATGTTTGAAATTTTATTTAAACCAGATAATAATATTATCAGCAATGTTTCTAAGTAGATAAATTAATTCACAGAATGAATGATTCCAAAATAAAATCATATTCTAAATGGAAAGTATGGATTAAGTTATACGCATCATATGCTCATTGAAAATTTGGTCTATCACATGCTACATGTGAGTTCAAGATTTTAACGTTGTTCTTATAGTTGCTACCAGCTTCATAAAAAAAAAATTCGTTTGAAATTTATTTATTTTTAAATTTGGTAAAAATGTTAAGCTTAGATACCGATTTTAACCGTTTTTTATAGAAAATATAGAGAGAACCAGGAGACAGAAATACAGTTTTAACAGATTTTAACCCTTTTTGGTATAAATTCGTTGGATATTTATTTCAAATAAATCACAATTATTGAACTTTATGAATCGAAGCCACGTCTGATTAAGGAAGAAACATGTAATTGTAATCGGTACCGTTCCATTTTATATATAAGTAGAAATGTTAGATAAGACTCCCCTCAAACTCCATGCATATCTTAAAAATGTCCCCACTAATCGGTGTCGACCACAACTTTGATTTTTAATACGTGCGAGTGATATCGGCTAGAAAGTGTAAGCCTAAAGTGGGCCAAAGTGTCTTTTATAAAATTGGTTTGTGTTGCAAAGTTTGGTAACATAAGCTAAAGAGAAGATGACAATTGAGTTCATGCTTTTAAAATTTCTCACTACTCACTAGTCCACTCATAGCGAAATGCGATATTAAATAATAAAATTAAAACAGGAATAAGAAACCAAAATATGTAAGTTTTTTTTTTTAGTTGTTACTTGTTAGGCAGATTAATGAAGGGCTCTGAAAGGACTTTCAGTCCAAAAGAATCCTCCGACGAGGAGGTGTTAGTTATATATTTATAGAAAGAGAGATAATGGGTATAGTGGGCCTATAGGCTAAAAAGATTCAGCCCATTAGTATGTCTCACTAATAATAACCAAAAAATTACCAAAAAAAAATCAGAAACCGTTAGACGACGGACGCTTATCGGAAGTGCCATGAATCTGAGTGTGAACCGATGCATCACCGGTGGTTTCGTCGGTGGATTCTCCAGCTGCAGAGTCAATCATGGTGGTAGTGACTTCTTTTTTCCTATTCAATTTTTTTTTATTATTATTTTGGGAATTTTGATTGAAGATGATGTCTTGTTTGCATAGTTGTTCGTTTTCTTTTTTTTTGTATTATTTTTGGAATTTTTTTGTTTAGAATTCGGATGGTGATCAAGGTATGAATAATCTCTATAGAAAATTGAAATTTGGGTCTCACAAGTCGTGTTGTCCATTTTAACAACCACATGTTAGCTATCTTCTTCTTCTTCTTCTTCTTCTTCTTTTTCTTTATACTCTTTGTAATTTAATTAGCTTCAAATCCAGTAATTTTGAGCAATTGGGTCATTGTTGAGTTTGGTTTCTCTGTGGACGAACAGAGAAAAGGTGGGTTCGTGTTGCCAAGCATTCTGAGCTTGAGAGAAGGACAAGTTTAGGGTCTGATGCTGTTTCTTTACAGAGGAAAGAGAGCACAAGTATTAAACTTACGATGTTTGGTAGTGGTTTAGTAGGAGGTAATGTTACTCTCTTCTCACCTTTTTCATTCTGTCTTGGCCATGATTTTTGTAATTGGAAGTTTGTAATTTTTGATAATTGTACCGCAAAATATTTAAAAATATGTATCTGTTAACTAGTTTCTTTGGTATCTTTGCATTCATGTTGCATATTCTAGCTGATTATTTTTCTGTGGCATGTATCCATTTTTTGAGTCTTGAGGTGAGGTCGTAGTCAGAAAAAAAGAGACACTTTATGTGTGTTTTAAAAAACTTGTTTTAGGAGCAAGTGTTTGAAAAAATAACTAGCAAAATATGCTGATTATGTTTCCTAATGACTGAAGTTTTCAGTCTGCTGAATTTCTTCTTCTTTTTTTATCCCTTTTCACTTCTCTAATAGAAAGCACTAAATGATTATGGGTCTGTATTCATCTGATTATGAAAACCTTAACTTTATCTTGGTTTTCCAGTTGCAAACTTGGTAACTCTTAGCTCAGCAAAGGCCGCAGACTTGAAGACGATTGTCTTGGTAAGGTTTAATCATAGATTGTAATATTTTTAGATTGTTTTCTTTACTTTCATGATCTCTTTATTGACTCTGTTACTGTTGGGTAGTTCAGTTATATTCCACATCTTAACCTGAATAGCTTATTACGAATGTCTAAGGTAGTTTCTTTTTCCTTCGTGCAGAGCCAAAGGTAAAAACTGCAGCATATC
>VBRH01000592.1:93948-107256 GCA_014578085.1 Cardamine resedifolia | reverse complement strand
TTTGGTTAAACCAGATTAAGTCGCGGTTTGGGTTCGGTTAAAATTGGGTTATGAACAATCACTAATCGCTAAACGCGATTTGCTTAATTTGATCGCTATTTACAGATTTTAGCTTCTTAGGTGGAATTAGGCAGAGGAAAATAATTTAGGGGTAATCGTACATAAATTTCATAGTATGAAGGATAAAATCAAGAGCTTAAGAGTTTAGGGTAAATGACGCAGAAGCGGTATTATAAGGGGGTTGTAGGCAGTCAACCCTTAAAAAAAATTATGATTGAAATGCACACATGGTCATCCTCATTGGGGGTTATCAAATGGTAACTCAAATTTTTTTAAAAAAAATTTAAATTTAAAATAATGAAAAGGAATGAGAGAGGAGAGATGATGAGAAACCGTTCTCATTTGAAAACTTTCAAAATTATTTGAAAATCTCATTTGCCATTTGTTCAAATATAATTGGTTCAACTTTTTTTAATAATTCAATTTAATCAAATAATGAATCATATATATTAAAAATATCAGAAAAAACTTCATAACTAGTTTCTCCTACCGGAGATGCTCTTATTAGATTTCTCAATAAAAATCCATTAAACAATGAAATCTCCCAAAAATTTATTTTCTAGTTATTTTGGAAGAAATTATACTATATAAATGATAAACATGATGATATTTTTTTTTCTATGTGAAACTTTTTAACAATCCAAAATTTCAAAGCGAATATTTTATTGTCTACCCTAATTGTTTAAAGGGAATGAGTTAAACTATTGTAAATTAACGAAAATAATATTTATTAATTTTTTAAATAAAAATATTTTAAAAAAATTGAAATACATATAAAATCCTAAATAAATGATAAAAATTGCAAAAAGCATATTATTCAGTGATTCAAAAAAAAATATTGAAATTGCAAAATTTTTGATTTATAAATAAAAAATATCAAAAACAGATAAAATTCCTAATTTTTTTAAAAAAATTAGAAAAATTAGAAAACTTTAAATAAAATATATATATACATATATTAAATCTTTTCACATCAAATTTACACGTAACATAATTATATATTCCATCTGTTTCAAATAGATTGATGTTTAAGGTTCTTTTTCTTGTTTCTCAAATATTGATTTTATAGATTTTATTGATATATTTTTTTATATTAAAATTAACTAATGAGTATATTTTTTAGAAAATGAGAAAAAGTAATGAGTAAAAAATAGGAAAATAGAAAAAGTAAGAAAGAGAGAAGTGAAATGATTATATACATGAAATGAAGAAATAGAAAAAGAAAAAATCAATTAAAAATATAAACTAATAAAATAATTTACTGTTTCTTAATATGTGTGAAATATCCTAAACATTAATCTATTTGAAATAGAGGGAGTATAATTTATTATGTTATTATATTTACACACAACACTCTAATCTAATTAACTTGGTAAATATATAACTGTACAATTATATAGTTAAAGATAATATTATTTATGGTGCTGTTTTTCAGAATAAGCTTTGAAAAAATGATAACTATATTATTAAAATTTTATTATGAATCTAAAACTTTATATTTTAGCTTTTAGAATTTTTAGAATTTTTAAAAAATATTAGGAATTTATATGTTTTTGATTTTTTATTTATAAATCCCAAATTTACAATTTTAAATTTTGTTTTTAGAATTAGTTTATATTTTTCTAAAATTCTTGAATATTTAAAGAATTTTATATGTATTTTCGAATTTTCTTTAAAATATTTAGTTTAAAAAGATTAATGAATTTTTTATGGGTATTTAATGGATATAATTTAAGAGTTAGTATATTTTAATGAAAAAAAAATTAATTTTCATATTTTTTTTAGTTATTTTTAAATTTAATATATTTTTATAAAAATAGATAAATAATTGGTATATTTTAATGGAATTTTCCATATTTTATCTGTATCTTAAAAAAAAAAAAAAAACTCTATAGTCTATACTTCTATAGACATAGACCCAAAGCAATCGCACGTACTTCACTAATTAACAATTAACAACCATTCAACCCAAAAACTTTCTTCCATTGATTCAATTTCAAAATTTTGGATCTAAAGCAAACTCTCTCATCTTGAAAACAAAGAAAAAAAAACACAAAAACAGAGAATAGAAAGAAAGAAAAAAAATCATCAATCTGATTTTTGAAACATTTCGATTTTGCGGCGATTCCCAGTTTCCTGGGAACTTGGAATCCATGGCGAGATTCGTAGTGATTGGATTTTCGTTTCTCGTATTAGTTGGTACAGCCTTATCAGCTAGATCTGATGAAGAAACGCGGGAACGATTTTACGGCAACCTGGTGAACTCAACGGCACCAGGAAACGGTGAAGGAAGTATCGCCAAAATGTTCGATCGTGTTCTGGAGAAAGAATTTTCCGAAAACGATCAGCCTGAAGGTTAGTTAGGTTTCTTCTTCGATCTCTTTGGTTGATGTGATATGATAAAAGTAAATGATTTTGTGTATTGTCGTCATAGCAGAGATGATCTTCTAGTGTTTGTAATTGTGATTGCATTTGGTTTGGTGGATGATGAATGAAGCTTAACAACATCTTCTATAACCTTTGTTTCTTTTTTTTTTGCTTAGGATCGGATGGAGCTAGCTTTAACAGCAGTGTTGCTGATCAACAAGTAGGTTTTTAGTTACTTCTTATAGCTTCTTGAGTCTGATTTTGATTCTCTGTTCTGATATATTTTTATATTTTATCATTTGTGTTTTCCAGGCTGAGATAGAGACTGTTGCTAAAGTAACACATGAGAAGGGCAAAAGAAATGATACACAAGAAAATAAGTATGTTGCTCTAATTGTTGAATGTAAGTCTATGATTAGTTGTCTAATGAGGTTTTATAACTTGTTTCTCCGAATTTTGTTCTTTTTTTCCCAGCGGTACCAGACCGTTTCAACTTCAAGATGTGTTTTCCTTGGAAAATGAAGATTCTGATGATATGACTCTTATTGACAAGAAGGTTTTTTTTTTTTTTTTGAATACTAAGGAAGATTTGTAATTCTCTCCCACCATTTGTTTTCAGTTGCAGCTAATATTCTTCTCATGCTGTTTTTCAGAATAATGTTTTCGTCATGTCGAACAAGAAATCCAAGTATCCAATACTTCAAGTAGATTTGAGGTTGGTTTCTCTCAGTTTTTATCTGTATTGGAGCGTTTTATTACATACACTGTTTCAGACTTGTGATGGAAAGGTTCTTGGCATTTCTTTCAGATTAATATCAGATTTGGTGGTTATTATTGTTTTTGCTGCTATTGGTGGCATCGTCTTCTCTTGTCTTGGACAACCGGTATGCAACCTTGCATATTAGCATGATTACATCTGATATTAGGTCTAGTATCATTCTGATCTTATGTTAAACTATCATTATGTGCTTTAGGTCATTGTTGGATATCTTCTTGCGGGGTCGATCATTGGGCCAGGAGGACTGAAATTCATCAGTGAGATGGTCCAGGTATGATAAAAATTGAAAGACATATATTGGTAGTTACATTAGATTACGGGATGCAAATATTAGGACATTAATAGACCACTTTAGTTTGGGGCTGTTGTCACGTTTATCTTTTTTCTGATTTCTCTTTTTGTGCTTTTAGAATTAAGGTTTATTAGAATGTAATTCCTCTGCTGTTAATGCTGTCTGCACCTAAAGATGATTGTATATTTATTCAGAGGAAGCCAAAATTGAAATTTGCACTTGTTGTTTGAGTTCATCCCATCAGTAGGGTTATAAATGAAAGCATGACGTGGAGCGAGCCCCACATTCATACAGTCAGCTTACTGAGTCATTCATTCTGAAAAATATTTGGGTATTCATATTTTCTGTATTTCTTCTGATGCTATGGCAGGTTGAAACTGTAGCACAGTTTGGTGTTGTTTTCCTTCTTTTTGCTTTGGGCTTGGAATTCTCAATGACTAAGGTAGCCATCTAATTACCATTGACTGTAATTTGAGTCCAATCTCATGTGGGTTTTGCAATCTCTTTCTGATACACTTTTGTTCTTGTGTTAATGCTGCAGCTGAAAGTTGTTGGCCCAGTTGCTGTCCTTGGAGGGCTTCTTCAAATTGTCTTACTTATGTTTTTGTGTGGTGTTACTGCCATGGTATGGGAAAACAGTGCAGTATGCTCTGTGCATATATTGGCAATTTGGAAATTACGTTTAAAACTGATATCTGTTGACATTTGCAGTTGTGTGGAGCAAGGTTGTCGGAGGGTATTTTTGTTGGTGCATTTTTATCTATGTCATCAACCGCAGTGGTACTTTTTCTTGTCTTTTGTCTTCTCGAGGTTAATACAAAAGCTACTTTTTTCCCGTTTCATCTCAAAGTTTCTGTATTGTATCCACTTGACAATTTGATCAGGTGGTAAAGTTTTTGGTAGAACGGAACAGTACAAGTTCTCTTCATGGTCAAGTTACCATAGGGATACTTATCTTTCAGGTTTCACTCATGACATTCTATATTTATAAATTTAATATTTCATTATATGAAGTTTTTGTTTCCTTTGATTTCATTATATTTCATTATAGCAATTTTCTTCCTTAATTTTGAATTTTCAGGACTGTGTTGTTGGTCTACTATTTGCCTTGCTTCCAGTTTTGGGTGGTAACAGTGGTTTACTTCAAGGAATAATATCAATGGGAAAGCTGTAAGTGGTTCCGTAGGAAGAAATCTTTCCAGGAACATCTTATATATCCACATTGAGTTAAAGCATTTTTTTTTTTCTAATTTAGGCTACTGATATTGTCAATATATCTCACCGTGGCATCTCTATTAACGTGGTCATTTGTACCCCGCTTTCTGAAGCTAATGATTCAGTTATCATCTCAAGTAAGTTTTAGACTACTCCCGGACACTACTTTGACTATCTTCCTATTTTTTCTTCGAGTGGGATCCAATATAGCCAATGTTTCTCATTATATAATGCAGACAAATGAACTTTACCAATTAGCAGCTGTGGCATTCTGCTTACTATCCGCATGGGTAAGTCTATTCTATCATTTCTTTTATGCATACTGGTGCTTGGTTAGCTTTCTGATATGTTTTGGTGTATTATAAAATCAATAATAAAGTATTCAATTAAAATAGCATATCGATGAGTACAGATAATAAAGTATTCAATTAAAATAGCATATCGATGTAATTTCCAATTCTTAACTTTAGTGTTGGTTCTTGCAAAACTTCTTCAGTGCAGTGACAAGCTGGGTCTTAGTCTTGAGTTGGGATCATTTGTGGCTGGCGTGATGTTGTCTACGACCGACTTTGCTCAACATACACTAGAGCAGGTACTGATTCAAAGCTCAGGTCGTTTTTACGTTGCGACTAATTGGTAAAAAAATGAAGTCTCAAGGTCAAGGTCATTGACATTTTGGAATCTCCATTACTCTGTGATGTAGGTGGAACCAATTCGTAATTTGTTTGCCGCTCTGTTTCTATCTAGTATTGGGATGCTCATAAATGTGCACTTTCTATGGAACCACGTGGATATCCTTCTGGCGTCTGTGATTCTAGTCATAGTTATTAAGACAGCACTTGCAGCAGTAGTCGTTAAGGCTTTTAGGTACAACATGAAGATATCTTTCCATGTGAGTTTGGCCTCTCTGCTAAAGCTTCTATGAGTTTCTTCATATTATTTTTACTGAAACCCATCATCCACCAATCACGTAAATTTCTTGTCACAAATGTTATAAATAATAGGTCGGGGTACTGCTTGCTCAGATTGGAGAGTTCGCCTTTGTTCTTCTAAGCCGAGCATCAAACCTACATGTTATCGAGGTAACACCTTTTTGCTCTTATAATTCAACACTGTTTACTATTTTCTTCTTAGTAAAGTTTGTGACTTTGGGTTTAAAATGAATGATAATGTAGGGGAAAATGTATCTCCTCCTTTTGGGCACAACAGCTCTGAGTCTTGTAAGTTACCTCAATATAGTTAACAAACCTTCACATTTCAAGAAAACATACTTGAAATAATATATAGTTGAAGCTTATTTACTTGTGAAAATGCTAGGTAACGACTCCATTGCTGTTCAAGTTAATACCGTATGCAATGAACCTCGGTGCCCTCCTTCGATGGTTCCCTTCGGAGAACAGTTCACAGAACGAGGTCCTTCCCTTATCTTTTCTCACCTTTTTTTTCCATATACACAATGTGCAAGTTTATATGAAAATTCAGAGCTATTTATATCTAAGAGCTGAAATAATACATGACCAATGAATTAGATTGTATTGATAAAATGCAGTGAGTAATCTTATGGGAAAGAGTTATTTATGACTTGTGACTGAGAGTTTTGGTTATAGAGTTTGCAGGAGAAAGCATCATTGATAGAAGTACATAACAGAACCAAGTGATCTCTCTTTTGTACATTGACTGAAGATTTAAGAAAGACAAAAATAGATTTTGATCCGATTAAACTCAGCCAGGAGGCCAACAAACATTTTTAAAGCTGACTAGATCAGAATCCAAGACTTGCTTTTTCTTTTTCTTTTTTGTAATAATATCGTATATATATTATTTAGTAGTATTCACTACCTCCTTGTGTAGCTTGTTTATTTCGTGTAACGATAGTAGCTCAATATACTCTTTAGATCCATCTCTATTTGTATTGAAAAAAAAAAAAATTAGACTTTCTTAAAAAAAAAAACTCAACTCTATTTATTTGGTTTAACAATAATAATAGTTTTGATGTACGAAATAGTTTTGCTTTTACACACCGTCACATGATTTAACTTTAGTTATATACTTTACATATACCCCCATAAATTGAAGTCACAAGGGTGTTGTAGTAAGCAAGGTAAAAGCAAGATTAGAACTTGGAGATGAAGTCAAGGATAAACTCAAGGATCTCTTGAGGCTTCTCTTGGTTAACGAAGTGAGCCACTCCCTCCATGACCACAACAGGCTCTTCAAGCAAAGGCACATCTTCCTTAAACTTAGGACCATGTATGTATTCCTTCACACCAGGCATGTAGTTGACCATATCTAGCTCTCCTATCACGAACTTTGTAGGTACCTCAATTCTTCTTCCTACCCATGGACCTAGCAGCTCATTGTTCCTGCCATTACAAGACCCATAATATGAATTTTTTTTTTTTTAATAAACCGTGGGAGTTCTAGCTCTTTGGCTTATAATCTCTCTCAGTACCCGAAGCCAGCCTTTAGTTCATTCTGATTTAAAGAATGTATTTCGGAGAAGCCTTTAGTTCATTCTGATTTAAAGAATGTATTTCCGTCCGAAATATGGTTTGAACCAGGAGCACAAGGGAACCAACCCCCTTGTGTTACCGCTAGGTCACCACCCCGGTAATATGAATTATTATTACAAATTGGTTTGGAAATGAAAGATCAAGAAAACTTAACATATTTGTTACCGGTTAAAGTTACGGTAGAAATTGACACCACCAGAGAAACCTTTCTCTTCAAACTTTCTGACGTAGTAAGCAACATCTTCCTCCGATAACCAACTCGGAAGAGGAATGGATTCGTCTTTACATCCCCAGAAACTTTTGTCTTTCGGCATAATAAGCGGTCCAGGATCTCTGTAAGTGAGTATTCTCTTCACAACTCTCTCTATCCCAACCTCTTCAATCTCCGATTCTATTTCTCCATCTTCCTAAAACATTCCCACACCATCAAACCTAGCTATAACGATTCTTTCAAGTAGAGTAAAGAACAAACCTGAAACCTGCACATATAGAAATCATTGCCGTAGAAAGCACGCAAGCCATCTAGAGGTTTCATCGAAGGGTCAGTGGGACCGAAAGAGAAAGGAACGCCAAGGTTGACCAAAGCTTTGACTTTATCAGGTCTGAAGAGACAGAGGTACCATGCTATGAGAGCTCCCCAGTCGTGTCCAACCACAAACACCTTCTCCTCCTTAGAAGCAGTTAAGTCGGATATGATGGCGACTAGGTCACCTACGATGTGGAAGCATGTGTAGGAAGTGATCTCTGGTGGAGCGTCGGAGTCACCGTAACCACGTAGGTCAGGAGCCACGGCACGGTAGCCACGAGCGGCGAGTCCAGGGATCTGGTGGCGCCAGGAATACCAGAGCTCAGGGAAGCCATGGAGGAGGAGTACTATGGGGCCATTGGAGGGCCCTTGGATCGCCACGTGTATCTCTATGCCATTCCCTCTCACCTTTCGGTGCTCCATTATTTTTTCTTTTGAGTGGTTAAGTGGCTTACGGAATTTTCAGTGACTAAGGCTCTTTCTTTATACACTAGATCAGGCCCCGCTCTTTGAAATATGAGGCCCAAAATAAATAAATAAAAATTTGATGGATTTTATAGATAAATGTGTGACTAAATCTTAATATTTTAGAAAAACGAAACTTATTTTTTAATAACAAATAGATAAATTTAAAAATTGAGACTAAATTTTAAATTAAAAAAAAATGAAGCCTATTTTTACAACATCGAATCTTTTCGGGGCTAATTCTTTTATTAAAAAACTTTAAATTTTTTTAGGCCCAATAAATTTGTTTCTTGTGCATTGCTGGGTATGTAAAAGATATACTAAAGTAATTTGGCGTTAACCGACTGAAATTTTAATAAAATATTAATTACGTAAATATCTTAAGGGCTTTTAACACTTTAGTTTGTTGCCGACAAAAAAAAAACACTTAGTTTGTTTCATGTTTAAAATCCAAAATCTATTTGATAATACATTTATTTGGGAAACGTACGATACTATACAGAAGCAACGTTTAAGTTTTACATGGATATTTTCTTGTTCTATTAAGGTAGTTTGGTTCGGTATCGCAGTCCATGGACTTTTCTTGGTTTCCTGCCGTGCTCCTTGGTATTTATGGAGACATTTTGTTGGATTTTAAAGTCAGTTTCTTAATCGTTGCTCTCTACAAAATTCCCAACATGAGAAACAAAAAAGAAGCAGAATTAATTTAATTCGTCAACTGATTGTGGTCTAAAATAGAAATAAAATATTTTTTCTAACATTCATTTTGACCAAATAAAATTTATGTGTCATAATTCTGTTTCTTCCAATTCTTAGTAGAAGAATCGTACCTTTTTGCCACCATCTTTACCAGTCGTACCTCAAGTCTTTGCCCTCATGCTTCTCGACTTCTTTCATAGTATCCAATCATAACCTCCACATGCAATAGCTACTCTTTCTTCATACGGAAAAATGATATATTTATATCTGGGTATATTTTAACCGGATTATATCATATCGGTTTTGTTGGACGATTTTGAATTTTGATGATTGGAGTGTCCATTCCATTAGAGAATGTGATGGTTTTCTCAAACTATACATTAATCATCTTATGTAAATTAATTAAAACAAAATCTTTTTCATTGTTATTTGGTTGGAATTAGTGGAGTGATCAAATCTTTTCACTATGAAATTCGCCAAATTAAATCCAAAATGTTTGTTCATCAGATCTAAAGATCGATATACATTTTCTAAATCCTCTTTCTTCCGTCTCCAGCGATTCTTCTCCTTACTCGCACGTCGAGATCCTCCAGACATTTAGTCTGATCGACTGAGACAACAACATATATAGTCGTCTCGAGACACGATCTTTTGCAACTGTTTTACCCAAAGCAAAATCATCATCTGAACATAAAATTTCTCAATAGAGTAACTAACCTCTTTTCGTTTATCCATTTTGTTCCCACATATTCCACATCTCATATAATAGATACCTAAAATTTGTAAATATGAGAAGGAGATCCTGATTTGATTTTCCCTTTGGTTTTCAATGACTCGAGATCTGTTTCTGGGTTGAGATATGGCGAGTGCTATTCAGAACAATTGTATCCATGGATTTCATTATTCTTCACCACAGATGGTCATTTTGTTTGTTTATTATTGAAAACGACCTGTTAATTAATTTTTTGTTTTTTTTCTATTAACCCTAATTTAAATTTTTTTACTCCAATTGATTTTTTTCTTTAAGTCTAAACCTAATTCAATGAAAATCATGTTGTTTTAGCAACAGAAAAATATCAATTTAAAATTAAAACAACATGTTGTTCTAATTCTGTTAGGTTTTTTAACAGAGGCAAATGGAGTCACGTCGATAATATACGCAATGACTATATTGCGGATGATTTTATAGTTTGCAGGGTAGAGCTTGCAAAACAAATAAAGGTTGATGGTTTTTTTCTGAAAACCCATTATAATAAGTTGTGTCTTTTGTTTTTTTACGATCTCAATTTTTTTTTTTAAGAAAATTTCATATGATTTAAATTATAAAAAAAAATCTATGTGGCAAATTTTGATTAATTAGGTGATTTGTGATTTATAGTATAAAGGATTGAGGAGGTTCACATCCAAAAACGTAAACCATACTTATTACTTATTTATTTTTATAGTCATTAGACGTCGATTTGGTAAGTGTTGTGAAATTTGGTCTCAAATACTTTATAGAGGAAGCTCATTTTTTTTTTGTCATTCGTGTTCTTCTTGTTCGTTGACGTTGAAGGATATAGTGTTATTGTGTAGACAGACATAACCAAGTTTCAATTTAAAATAAATGGTAACTGCACTTAATAACTATATTTTGAAAAGTTGTTAGGTTAATAACTAGGGATTCTTTCTATAAAATAACAGTATATATATATTATTGTATGGCACCCTTATTTACCTAATTAATATGGTAAATCTATGAAATTAACTTATGTACTACAGTGGGAAATATGGTAATCTACCTAAATGAGCATTCAAACAAATTATATATTTTAATAAATCTTCCTAACCTAATTAAATTAGGATTTTAAGACTTCTAGAGTTTTCATTCATAAATAAGATTTTAACCCTTTATGTTTTCGTTTCACTTACCTTTAGATTTATTAACTTTGTATTCAAAAGTCAAAAGTCAAGTTTGTGCCAAAGACGAAAAAAAAAACCCCTTTTTGAGTTGTTCAGTTGATTTTACAAACAGATTCGTCGGCCGTCCACTGCGAAATTCGTCAGCCTTCTTACTTTACAATATCACGAGAGGAAGAGAGCGATAATGGAAGAAAAATCTGTAACGAAGCTTCAATGCCAACGTATTGGCTGCAACGCCATGTTCACCGATGACGACAATCCTGAAGGTTCTTGTCAGTTTCATGCTTCGGTTCGTCTTCTTTAATTGATTCTTTCATTGTTTTTTTTTCTTCAAGTCTTCTCTAGTTGAATTATTGACGATCCTTTCAAGTAGAAACTCGGATCAATTTAGGTTATCGAAATTTATTTGAGAGCTAGCTTTTGCATTTGAAGAATGTGCTGTGAATCTCTGAAAGAATCTGACGAATTGTGGATTTGATGATTTGTGGTTTACCAATTTTGACTTTGATCTTGAGAAGATGATATGCAAGTGGTCAATTAGGTTATGATTTAGCTGATTACATGTAGGATATCATATAGGTGTAAGCCTTGAACACAGCTCTAAACTCTCTAATTGTCAAATTTTGAACTAAGTAGGTTTCTTGCAACCTTTGAACTTAGAGATCTCAATGAGCTAGCTGGAAGAGCTCGTTAGACTGACTGTGTCCATGGAAGAGAAAATAGAAGAATTGATGCAAGGAAACAAAAGTATAATTGTGTAAAATTGAACAATCCATAGACTGAATGAAACATCAATTTAGAATGCAAGTATTATGCATCTTTTGGCTTAATTGACCTATGCTAATACAACTCTTCATTTCAACATTTGGCCCTCTGTACTATTGTTTCTTTCATTTTCATCTATCGCTTTAAGATTTCATTGCATCTTTCTTTACATATTCATTCTCGTTTACTACTTTTTTTCCGGTGTGGATGGGCTTGACTTTTTCACTGACTACTGGTTTTTGTTCAAGCAGGGAGTAAGTCAAATTTGCTTCAAATACTGTTTATGTTTTGGTTTCTTGTATCTTGTATTTGTTTTTTTTTCGTTTCACTCTCAGAGAAGTAAAGCTTAGAAATGTGCAAACTTGTAGCCACTTTTTCACGACGGAATGAAAGAGTGGAGCTGCTGCAAGCAAAGAAGTCATGATTTTAGTTTGTTCTTGGAAATTCCAGGGTAACTAATATCCCCTCATTGAATTACTGAATACGTCGTGCTATCTAATCTTTTGTGATTTAGGTTGTGGTCACTCACTGATGATACTCTTTTCTTTCTTTTTTTTTTGCAATGAAGATGTAAAACAGGTAAACACACAACTGAGAAACCAGTTCTGGCTAAACCGGCTCCAAAACATCCTGTTGCGGTTCCTACTTCATCTCCAAATGCCAATGCAGCAACAAAAGACTCTTGCTCCAGATGCCAACAAGGCTTCTTCTGCTCAGACCACGGTTGGTATCTTCACTCTCTCCTGTTTAAATTCTCTGTACACTGGCAAGAAATCTCTATCTAACGTTGTGTCCTTTACCATGTAGGCTCCCAACCCAAAGAACAGATCAGGCAGACCTTGAACACACCTGTACAAACGCAAGAAGAAAATATTGAATCCGTAGCAACACCTCCAGTTAAAAAGGTTGTTATAGACATTAATCAACCACAAGTCTGCAAAAACAAAGGATGCGGCAAAACATTCAAAGAGAGAGACAATCACGAAACTGCTTGTAGCCATCATCCAGGTCCTGCGGTCTTCCACGACAGACTGAAAGGGGTAACACACATACGTTCTTTGTTCAATCAGTTTATGATTCTTTTCGCTGTTTGAATTTATGTTGAATGTTCTTTGTGCAGTGGAAATGCTGCGATGTTCACGTGAAAGAGTTCGACGAGTTCATGGAAATACCTCCGTGCAGTAAAGGTTGGCACAGCAGCAGCAACAGCGACGATCAAGCAGTCTGAGTTTTTTTCTGAGAAAATTCCTTTTTTTTTATTTTATTCATATGGAAACTTTTGGAAAAATGGGTAAAAAAATTATCCTCTTTTACAAAAACATTTAAAAAACCTTCAGTTTTTTTTTGGGTTTTTAAACCCTCACCTTTTAATAAATGGTAAAGTAACCTATCAATCAACCCTATTTAAAACTAAACAAACAGGTACATAAAAATAATTTAGTTTAGGATTTTTTTCCCAAATTCTATTATACAATTATTTTTTTAAATAAAAATCTTTAAGTTATAATGTAAAAACTTATATGAAACCGTAGATCGTTGTTCAGCATCATATTGAGAAATAGTAAATCAATTTATTTATTTTTTAAAATTTTGTTATATGAATTATTTCAATTTATTGGTTTGGACAAACAATTTTGTATTTAGAAAAACATGTCAAAACTAGATCCAACATTTGTTTCAGTGTTATTTTAGGTCTGATTCAATTTTGTATAAAAGTGATTGTTTA
>VBRH01000592.1:2835-21675 GCA_014578085.1 Cardamine resedifolia | reverse complement strand
ATTTTTTTTTTTTTTTTGTTATCAAATTCTATTGATTATTTTTGTTGTTGCGAGAAACATAGGATTTTTATTGAATAAACAGAAGAAATTGTTGTTTTATTAAGATTTTGTGCTTGAAACACGTGAGGTCATTTGACTACGATTTCATCCCGCGTGGACCGCCCGATGCATGATTTTGGCATAGATCTTAACGATCCCATTTCTCAATTATTTTAATACTTTATCCCTCCTAGGTAGTCCTGTCAAACGGGCGGACCCGCCCTGCATAGCCCGTCCCGCATAACCCGGTATCCAAATCTGAGTGACTTGCACCCGCTCCGCATAAGAATCGGGCCTAAACGTTTGACCCGCGACCGCCCCGCAGCGGGTTAATGAGGCGGAGCCCACGGATTTAGGTCTAAAATGACAGGGATAGGACAGATTCGTCCCGCATAGCCCGCCCTGCATAGCCCGGTACCAAAATCTGAGCGACCCGCACCCGCCCCGCGTAAGAAATGTTTGATCCGCAACCGCCCCGCAACAGGTTAATGAGGCAGGACCCGCGGGTTTAGGCCCAAAATGACAGGCTTACTCGAGAAGATTCACACAGTTTCTCTTTTCTAATTTACAAAAACGAAACAATGTATCGAGTCAATAACCCACAAATAAAAGATGACCTAACTTTTTTTTTGTTTTTTTTTGTTTGACTGCTATTAAGGAGTTAAGGACCCTAACTAATACGCAAAAATCTTACTACCTTTATCAAAAAAAAAAATCTTACTACCAACTTAAAATATGAAACGGCAGGGACACGTTGATTCTGCATCGTCTACGAGGCACAAATAGTAATCGGACACGCGAGGACAATTAACTATTAAGGTATGGTGCCAAGCCTAATTACTAATTACATTTAATATGGGGTTCAACGACGACGTTTTTGTCCTCAAACTCATTAAATGGCTTGCTTTATTGAAACCTACTCATGTGGACCATAGAATGTTCAACATTTGTTATCCCTTTTTGAATGAATTTGTAAGCAATAATATGAGTGGAGACTTTTGAGAAAGAAAAGTGAAATTTGTAGTAATTTTTTTCTAAGACTGTAACAACTAAAATACAAACATCCATATTCAATAATATAATAGTACTAACTATAATGAAGCTGGAGGAAAACTAAGTAACATATGGACAGTATGGACTAGGTTTGGGAGTTCGGTTAACCGAAACCGAACCGAACCGATTTTTTCGGTTATCGGTTTATTCGGTTATCAGAAATCCCACCGAAACTAACCGAATGAATAATCGGTTCGGTTTTTTCGGTTTTTGAGTTTCAAAACCGAAAATAACCGAAATTTTGTTTTTTTTTTAAATCAGATTTTGTTTTTGTTTTTTCGGTTATTTTCGGTTATTTTCGGTTAGTTTCAGTTATTTCGGTTAATTCGGTTATCGGACAAAAATGGTTAAAATTTGACAAAACCGATAAATTGTGGTATAATCCGGTTATTCAAAATTTTTTTAAAAAATCGGTTAACCGAGAACCGAACCGAACCGAACCGAAATTCTCGGTTAACCGAATTGATTTGAAATGTTGCCGAATAAACCGAACTCATTTAACAATCGGTTAACCGAACCGATTTTTTCGGTTATTTTCGGTTCGGTAAAATCGGTTCGGTTTTTTTTCCCAGCTCTAGTATGGACTATGGAGTAAAACATTAGAGGAATTCATTCTTTTAAAAGGCATACATTATTAACCTTTCCGACAAAAAGTAAAATAAAAACTGTGATAAAAATATGGGCTCAGTCACTAATGGGCTAGGCTCCAATAATTAGAATCTATTCATCTGGACCATATGCTTCTTGGTATGAGATCGGTGACGTCTTTCTCTGACGAAAATCAACCAGAAGATGAGTGAGAACATGACTGCACCAGAGAGCGATGCGAGACCTGCGTAGATCCACTGACTGGTGATACTGAGTCCATGGCAGTTCTTGGTGGTTATGTCTCTGAAGGTATCTCGGACGAAGGTGCAGTCCGCAATACTAGCCAAGAAGGGACCGTAGTGGTCCAACGTGAACCCGACGTTGATCGCACCCATCATCTGGTCGTATGAAGCTGGAGTTAACCTACCCTGCGTTATGCAGTTTCCTTCCGCGTTCACTTGGCACACAAAGCCTTTGTATATCTTTGTACCAAAATAAACAAATGTTAACATTTTAACATTTATATATTGTGAGAACAAATGTTTAAGTTTACCTGAGAAGCATTAGCGAGGAGGATTTCGCCCGGAGCACAAGGTCGAGGGTTGTGATTTTTGTCGAGCGGGTTACAGAGCAGAGGAACTAGCGGACCAGACTGGTTGTGGTAGAAAGGGACATTAGGTGGGAACTCATGGTTACTGACATTGACCGTGTACGCATTGGTCATGTCAACGGCCGTAGAAGTCATCGTCTTCGTTATATCCAAAGTCTCTCCAATGGTTTTAGGATCTAAACATGGAAGAAGTTGGCTCAACGCTGACTCCGCCGCTGGATTATGCACCCATTGGTCCATAGCCATACATGTGTCCGCAACCACACTGTTTTAACTAAACTCATTAGTTTGAATCTCAAGAAAAAAAAAAAAAGATTTTAAATTGGATCAAGTGATGATGAAATGTCATTACTTGTGGAAGACAAGGAAAACGGCGCTGAGTAGGATTGTTGCTGTGACGAGAATCCAACCCAAAATTACCAATCTGATCATAAGACATTTCATTATAATCATTTAATTTGGATATGATATTAATAAATATATCAACTGAGTACATATTATAATAGTATACGTGTAACTCACAGGTAAACAAGAACTCGCAGTCCACAGAACGAAAACACTGTTTCAGACAAAACAAACAACGATAATGAGATTATTATATATCTTCAAATCAAAAAGTTTTTTTTAATATTGGGACTTACAGAGGCCGAGGAATGCGACTGCGAGCATAACACCAGCGATCACATTTAACACATATCTCCTGAAGAAAAAGATTTTGAGTCAAATAACGAAACATAGCTTCTCTATAATTAACTTGCAACACAAGGCATATCTCTCAAATTAATAACTTACACAGGGTTTAGTGCACCGGTGAGATAACGGATTGTCTGATTAGCGACACGGTCGGGGTAAGTAATGTTAGACATCTTGATCATGTTGTTGAAATGATCGATGTTACCTCTAAACTCAGGAGGAAACAGATTATGTCCATCAAGCTGAATGTCTTTCGCAGATTGAATCGAGTCCCATAAGCTCGTAAGCTTAGTCAAAACTCCTGTTGCTTGTCTAACAATGTACATAAACGTCTTCTCCACGCTACCGTAGAACTCGTTTTGTCCCGTGTACAGCATAGCAGACCCAATCCTGGAGAAAGCCCACATCGTTTGAGAATCATTAATAAAAAATGATCGAGATACGAAATAATAATTAATGGGTTTTAATTGAAGATTACACGGCAGCGACGGTGAAGAGGAGGAGGAAGACGAGCGAGAGAGTGTAGCAGACGCGAGAGTAGCCGTAGTTCCGGCGGCCGCAACCGCAACAGCAGCAACAGAGGCATGAGCAGATGAGGAAGAGTCCGAGCAATACGAACCACACGATTGCTATTACTATGAATGGAACTGCGGAAAATCCAACAGACTGAAAAAAACATAATACTCTCTCAAAAATTCTATTTGAATTATGTTTTGGGGGTAAACTTGCCACTTGCTATAAGGAACATCATATTTTGTTTAAGTTTAGTTTTGGTCCGGTACTATCAAATATTTACATGATTTACCCCAAAGCCTAGTCACTTGCCACAAAAACCATTATACTATTAAGTTTTTTTTTTTTTTTGGCTGAGTGTTATCAAATGTTACATGATTTACCCCGAAACTAACTCAATTGTCTAAATGCCCCCTGGTAAACGTTTCCAAAATTTTGGTTTATTCGAATCAGACTACGTTCTACTGTTTTAGGCCTCATATTTCTCTTAAATTTTTTTTGGCCAGATACTATTTCTTGGTACATGATTTACCCAAAAACTGATTTAATAGTCAAAACGCCTCTGAAAGATATAAGGGATTTCATGTGATCAATATAGCGGATGTTCCCTAACATATATGTTTTGACATCAGCTGTTCCTTGAACATATTAGATTTAATTTGACATTTTGAATGAAATGGAATTAAGGGAAATGGATGAAAGACTTACGGCGATGTAGTGAGCATTGGTAACGTTCCAACCATCGGAATAAATATTGAAATGGTTGAGAGGGTCAGGCCGCCGTGTTCTCTCCGCCGCTAGCACCAATATCCCATTACCTCCTTCCAATATTTGCCTCCTCACACCTAAAATCATATTCTTAAATTCGTAAGAAACCAAAATATCCATATTTTTTTGTCATCAAAAGCCGCTTTTATCAAATTTGTATTCATAAGAAAAACAAGAGAAATAACAAAACTTTAGACTTTTTTTTTTTGGTTGTTAAAAAGGCTTTTCAAAACTTTAGATTTACGACGGTGAAAACTAAACAGAATGGGAAAAACCTTGAAATGAGGTAGAGGATGGACGACGATGACAAGAAGAAGAAACTCCATGAGAGAAAGAAACCAAACTCGACGAGATCAAAAGCCCAACGGCGATCAGGAGGAGACGCCGGCGACCATGATACGACGGCGTTTTACTATAAAGCATTATCCTTTTGTTTGTTTAGTTGGTTCCGATTCTAATTTCTGAAACTCTAAAAAAGGGTTTATCTATCAAACGTATGAATAAGAATCTTTTATTTCTCTAGGAAATCAAGGAGAAAGAAGATCAAAAGATAGTGTTCCCTTATTTAGAATTTATCTTTTTCAGAATTTTCTCCATCCATTGTTATTCTATTTTGTTTTAACCTCATTTTTAGTTTTTGCTTTATTAATTTACTATTAAACCACCTCTTATTTGGCTGGGATTTAAATGTCATCAGTAAGCGGAAAAAAATAAAAAATTAAAACTCCACGCGGTTTCTAATTCTATTCACAGTCATCCACTTTATTAGTCTGTTGAAAAGAATCCGATAAATTACATTTCCCTACAAACCGATTTTAGAATAAAATTTGAAATGAATTTGGTAAATAATTTATTTTCCGCATTGGCTGACTTATGAACACACCACTTGGATTCCCCTAGAGGAATTACATGGAAACGGAAAATGGCATTAACTACATTACTAAATTGAGCTACTAAATATTTTGTAAACGGAAAATTGCATTAATGATCGTCTGGTTAGTACCAACTTTTTCTGCTTTATCTTGGATTGGATTCTTGGGTTTAGAGGTCATGGTTTTTTTTTTTCTTTCAGAAAAGTCCAAGTTAGAAAACTAACGTTGTTAAAATAATGTGTTTTCTTCATGTTTTACATGAAGGCAAAACGAAATTTTATGTTTACATATCTTAAAAGAGAAAAAGATTTAACGTCCTATTCTTTAATTCAGAATTTCATATATATATATATATATAAACCGTTTCAAACTCGTATAATGTTGTTGAAAAAACTAATTTTACAAATGGATATTATAATTTAAAAAGTCTCGTTCTAGAGAGCCAGCCTCATGGTCTAACTCACCGACTTGCTCCATCCCCACGTTCCAACTTCCGAGGGAATCGATGATCATCACAAGTGCAAACCAGATTCCTCAATCCTCTGTATGTGATTTCTCCTCAGATTTGAGTTGAAACAAATGCAAATATTCAACTCAGAGCGATTTCTTCAACTAAAGGAGGCTTCTTGACATCAATACAGGATGCAGAAAAAGAAGCTCCCTCTATCGCTTCATGACTGTTTTGAACCATAACCAAAGAGTTTCTTCCATCCATTGACTTTAATATATTATCTACAAACTAGAGTTTCGTCCAAGGACTGTTCTACCAACTCAGGCCTTCTCCTTGGAGATAGCCCTCTTTCAATCATTTCCTCCTCATATTCCCTAGCCATATCCAACATTCCTTTCTGAATCAAAGCATCAATCACAGCGTTATAAGCAGCTGAATCAGGAGTATCCCCAGACTCTTTCAGTGTCTTCCACACATATAAAACCGGCTGAAGAAATCCCCATCTCTCAAACTTCCTCATTAGCATCACATAAGTGTCCATCTTTGGCCTAACTCCACTCTTTATCATCCTACCAAACAGACTTAAAATCTCACTTGGTTTCTCCAAACGGGCAAACAGACACATATACGTAATCGAATCGGGTTGACATCCTTTCTTAGGCATCTCGTTAAGCATCCCATACGCATCCTTCATCCTCCCATCTTCACATAAAAGCTTAATGATTGTGTTATGCGTCGCAACATTAGGTTCACAACCTCTTTCCCTCATCTCCCGAAACACCCTGACACCAAATTCAACACCTTGAGACACTCCAATGGCGCGAATCACAGTGTTATAAGCAACAACATCAAGTTTCATCCTTTTACTCTTCATTTCCTTATACAACTTCACAGCTTTCCACGGTTTCCCACTTTTACACATAATATCCATGTAGATAGAATACGAAAACAAATCCTTAGCAACACCTTCGTTGTCCATCTTCTCCCAATACTCCTTGCATTTACCCCACCATCCCAATTTCGACCACCCACGAAGAATCAGATTATGAATCTTAGTAGTACTCACACTAAAACCATTACCAATCACATTCTTCCCAAAACAAAGCTCCTCAGCTTCAACCACATGCTTATGCTCGCAAAGCGCATCGACTAGATTGTAAAAAGACGTTTCATCTCTCAAATTGAAATCATCTAACCTATCATACGCATCAATAGCCTCCTGAACAAGATGCGCCGTCACATAACGCTTAAAGACTATACGAAAAGTAACGTGATTTGGCGCAGAAATCGGATTTGCTGTCATTTGGTTAATCAAACGCCAACAAGTATCGAATTCGAAATACTTACCCAGAATATCGATCATCCGATTGAATGTCTCGGTGGTATGTCTAAATCCAGATTCTTTCTCGACCCATTTGAAAAACTCAAACGCCTTTTGCCAATCGTTCATGTAACATCTGAGCGCTTCGCATACTGTCTTCTGATCGTAACTGGGCTGATCCTCTTCCTGATATCGAAGCTTCTCATCATCAACATTGGAAATGGGGTTTCCACATAGAAGCCGGACGGAGTAAGGTATGGCACTCCGAAGTTGATCGAATCGCCGCGAATATATCGACAAGAGCATTTCTCTCCGCTCTAAACGGACGAAATTAGGGCTCGTTTAGAGACTAACGGCAATCAACGGGCGAATTTTGACCCGATTACCCATTTTAAATCCGGTACTAATGTTTTTGACCCGATTGCCCTATTGGACTTTAGACTTTCTAATGTTTGGGCAATTGAATTGGGCCGATCCCTGTAACTCTCTCTTTGATTTAGACTATTATCTCAGTGCTTATTATTTATTTAAAATCTTTTGTTTGATACTCATTTATATTTTTTATACTTTTGAGTAATATTCATCATAAGTATTTCTTTGTGTTCACTTATTTACTGCGAGCATATACGTATGGGGTTCCCTATATGAATCTGTTAAAAATCTCTTATGTTTATAAAAAAAAACTTAATGAAAAAATTATCCACTGTATATATATGCTACATGGTGTTTATATTTTTTTGGGTAGAAACGGTAGAATATATGGTGGTACTCAGGGGCGAACCCACATGTAAGGATATAGGGTCAACTGACCCCATATTAATAAAAAAGAAAAATTATAGTGTAAAATTATTGATTTTATTGTTTTGAATCCAAAAAAATCAAAATTTTCTGGCCATTTTATATTGAACCTAAAAAAAAAAATTTAGTTATGTTTTAATTCAAAAAAAAAAAAAATTCTGGGTCCACTGGTGGTATTATTGTTGTACGTCCAACATATAACGTATTCTAGAATACTCGTATTTATGGTGTATGTTTTGCTAATTTTGACCCGAAAAACAAGTCCATATATATCAAACACACACCAATAAAATCATATTTGTTCGGACTGGATCCATCAAACTATCAAAGCCGATGTCTTCTTTTGGGACAACTTTGGGACCAAGAAATGTCACCATAAACCTTTATCAAAAATAAATAAATAAATAAATAAATGTCACCTTAATTTTCAATTTTCTTTTATTCTCTAGTATCATGTGATGATTATCAGCTAAGAAAAGCTCAAAATTGTATCTCTTAAGAGAAAAACAAAAGGAAATCAATGAATACGTATTATCTATATAAACAAATAAATGTCACATTTTTTTTAGTTGGACGGCAGGAATGCCCAAGAACCAATTTTATTTTTCTTTGTTCACGTCATTTCTTTTTTTTTAAGCAGGCTTTAGAAACTTTTGAATTTGAAATATAGGTTTAGTTAGGAAGATGGCAATAGAAAGACTGAAATAAATAGCGATGATGTGAAATTTACACATACAAATATTTAGGGGTGGACAAAATATACAGAATCCAAAATCTGTTATGAAATTCTCTCCAATCCAATTTAAAAAAACTGGATATCCTAAATGTTAAGACCCGGATCAAAAAAATTTATTGTACAAATCTGTTGTTTTTATTTAATATATATATATATATATAATATGAATTTAATATAGTTTATAATATATATTATACAATAGATTGAATATATTATACAGTAGATTGAAATTTATGTAAGATATTACATAAAAAAAAATTATTTGAAACTTTGTGTATTTTTAAAATCTTACATAGTAAATATGTTTTAAAATATTTAGAAAAATTAATTTTAAATATTATATTTGATATTTTCTATTAATTTATATTTTCTAGTTCATTTTTAATAATTATATTATTATATTAAGATTTTTAACTATCTTCGGAACATTCAGAATCTGAATAACTATTTTCGAATCTAGAAACCATAAAATTTCCGGATATCCAATTCGTGTCAATCTCTATAAACAATTACTTCTATTTTTTATCTAACAACAAACGGTACGTTAAACAAGAAAGAAAAAGACAAACGGATTCATATATTAAATCATTATTTCTTAGCATTTCAATGGGCGATCTTATTTGGACCACGAGGACTTGTATGAGGTACATCTAATAGTCTCCATTCATTCCTAAAGCTATCGTTTTCGCACAATAATATGAATGTTACCGTGCCAGCCTCATCACCAGAGCTTGGACTTCACAGTATCCACGCACCTTCAAAAGATATATACTTTGATATATAGAGATTAAAACTGACTTGATATACTGCAGTTTTGTTATTGGGAAGTATTTCGCCTATCTAAAAAGTGAAAACTAAATCATTCATATTCAAATTTGTTAGACTTTTATATTTACGAAAATAGTTTTTCTAGCATTACTACCAACAACAATGACATGTCGATCAGGAAAAACATAGTCACTCTTCGTAACGATCTAATAAGATTCCTTTAATATAAAACAAAAGTTATTTCATTTTCCTATATTTGGTCCACCTTTTCACCCATTACTTCAGCCCTATAAAATATTTCGAAAACCGGAAGTTTTTTCTGAATTTGCTTTGAAATATGGAGTAGATTATTTTTCGTTTAATCGCATATAACTACAACTAATTTTGCATCTATCAATCTGCAAAAATTTATACTTTCTGCAATTCAAACCCAAACTTAACATAATTTTGTTTGCCCCCTATTATTCTATCTAACATGTGATCAGATTTTAATTTTTAAACTATGTGAAAAGAGAATCTTTTTTGTCTTTTGGCTACATCCTAATTCCTAGGAATCTGTAACGATCGAGGATCACCCGTCTCCACACGATCATTTGTTGCCACAGAAACAATATAGCATCATGAAAAGGTGGCAAAAATCATTCAACTAAAACAGTAAAAAAATGAAGAGTAAAATAGTAAAACAAAAAGGTAAATGAAGATTAAAGACAGAAAAGTCTCCTATAAATAGGAGGATAATTGCACAAATCGACCAAAGCACCCAAACACAAAATCACAAGCATTTATATAATTAGTTACATTTACACATCTCTCTTTCTATTTACTACAAATGGCAGCAGCACTTCAGATCCACGTAAACGGTATCAAATTACCGGTCTCATTTAGTCCGGTTACCAAACAAACCACTAGTGTTAGTAGAAGTGTGGGTAGGATCAGATGTTCCGCCACCACACCAAAGAAACAGTACACCATCGCTGTCCTCCCTGGTGACGGTATCGGCACCGAAGTCACTCCCATTGCCGTTGACGCTCTCCGCCTCGCCGGCTCTCTCGAAGGCATCACTCAAACTAAACTTAAATCCATAAGAATAATTATTTAAAGTGTTTCTTGCTGTGGAAGTAATGTCTGTTAATTGGTGGTTATAGGTATTGAGTTCGACTTTAAGGAGATGCTAGTTGGCGGCGCCGCTTACGAAGCTACCGGAACTCCGTTGCCGGAAGAAACCCTAAAGGTGTCTCTCGAGTCCGACGCTGTTTACCTAGGCGCAGTTGGCACCACCAAAATGATGTAAGATAATCGAATTTATACATACAAAATAAATGAAATAAAATTTGACGTATATATGATGATGAGATATACTAAGTATATTTGTAATTAAAGGCCGTCTTCGGATCATCTACCGAAGCATTTGAGGCCCGAAGCTGGGCTGCTGAGTATTCGAAGAGCTCTCGGAGTTTACGCTAATCTCAGACCAATCACCGTCTTCCCTCAGGTTAATTAGTACCNNGAAGAACGTTTCCGCCATTAATCCTTCAAGCGACTCAACCATCATCATCCTCACCTTCTCTCACCATTTTTTATGTCAAAAATGTCAAAACCCAGATAGAAAGTTTCAAAATTTCACTTGATTTAAAAAAACCTATTGAAGAAGAATAAACTAATTTCTAAACAGATGGAAAATATTTTCTTTTTCTAAATCAAGAGGATAATCGATTGTTCAATTGATGCAAGCAAATTAATGGGGAGAGAAGGGGAGAGAAAATCGAGTCGAAGATGTCGAGATGCCAAAAACATAAAAAAATATTAAACAAAATAAGACCAATAAGAAAACGACACGTAAGGGTTCTCAAAAATAAAGAACCGGACCTAAAACTCCTTAGTTAAGAATCAATTTTTTTTTTTTTCTTTAGAACCCCTTAAAAGCCATTGTTGGAGATGGTCTAATACCTCGTTAACTGGTTATATTTTATATTTTCGTCTTAACAACTCCACCAGGATATTTATTTTACAGAAAAAAAAAAGTCAAAGTTTCAATGTGATCAAATACGTCCAGCTAATAACTTTCTTAACATCACAGAAATTCTCACTGATGAAACTGAGACTTTTCGCGTACAATAACACTTATTGTTGGAAAATAAACAATCTCTTAATTAATTCACACTCTTCAATGTTTTACAGATGATTAAACAGAAGCTGGAACTTGGGACTCCACTGACTTCAGAACCTCCTCTCCCATCTCCTTACAGCCCACCAGTTTCTGATCACACACCATTCAAAAATACAACCGCATTAGTACTGTTCGTTGTTGCCTGCTTGTTATACTTTTCTAACACGAATTCAGAACGGTTAAGGAAAAGGAAATAAGAATGGTTCGAGAAATGTACAGTTCCTGCGGAGTAAATGTCTCCAGTTCTGAACCCTTTGTTCAGAGCAACCAACACTGCATCTTCAATTCTCTTAGCTGCCTTTTCTTCTCCAAGTCCGTATTTCAGAAGCATCGCAGCGCTGAGAATGGTTGCCAATGGGTTTGCCTTATCCTGAAAATTCAAAGAATCCAGAAGTTGTGCTCTTTATTTTTGGCATAGAAGTAGTTTTGATATCAGGGAAGAAAAGTCGTGTTTGTTTGAAGAATAGAGTTAGAACCTGTCCAGCAATGTCAGGTGCAGAACCATGTATAGGTTCAAAGAGTCCAGGTCCCTGTATTAAACGTGTAGAGAGTGTGTGTTCAGATAAGATCATATCACTCTATACTCAAAGATAAGAGTATGTTATATTATACCGAATCACTGAGACTAGCAGATGGAAGCATTCCTATGCTTCCTGTTATCATTGAAGCTTCATCGGATAATATATCACCAAAAATGTTGTTTGTAACGATCGTGTCAAACTGCATTTATGAAACCATTGTAAGTATTTACACAATTCCCACATCAAAGCGCCATCAACCCTGACTAGTTTGGCAAATGCATGTACCTGTTTTGGGTCACGAATAAGCTGCATTGCGGCATTGTCAACATACATATGTGACAGCTCAACATCAGGATATTCAGAGGCTAATGCTGTTACTCGTTTCCTCCATAAGATTGAGGCCTGGATATAAGAAAATCGCATGGGCTTCAGTGTTATATATGTTCCATAAGAAACAGGAATAATCCAAAGAAAACGTAATTATCAACCCTACATCCAAGACATTGGCTTTGTCGACAGAACACAGCTTGCCACGCCGTTTCCGAGCAGTCTCGAAGGCAACACGAGCAATTCTATCAATCTGAGGAACATAGGAAAAGCTTTATTACATCTATGCATAGTACTTAACAAAGAGAGGAGGAGGTTTTTACATTAGTAGTAAGCGGAAATCTGCATCAGAGATTTTCAATAAAGTACCTCGTGAGCAGCATAAACCTCAGTATTAAACCCAACTTCCTCGCCATTTTCTTTGGTCTTTATGCCCCTTGGCTCTCCAAAGTAAATACCTGTTACCATTAGATTGTAAAGATGCTGTCTCACTAGAGAAGGAGAAAGACAAGAATTAAAATTGGTATAAATAAACTAATTAAACAGACCTCCTGTAAGCTCCCTTACAACCATTAGATCAACACCTTCTGCTACCTCTCTCTTCAAGGTTGAAGCATCCACTAACTGATAAAAAACGATAATTAGAGTTTCACACAGGAAACACTTGTTCAGGCTAGCAAGAAATTCGTGAGATTAGGTTTGAGGATGGTTGTTACCTGTGGGAGAACTGTAGCAGGTCTCAGATTTGCAAAGACTTTGAGACCAGCACGAAGCTGAAGTAAACCCTTCTCAGGCCTCAGATGTTTTTCATTGTTATCCCATTTGTACCTGAAATTATACCAACATGAACAAGCTGAATATTCCAAGAGGAAAATAGAAAAATGGAAGAGGAGAAGACAGACCCTCCAATGGCACCAAGAAGCACAGCATCAGATTCTTTAGCAGCCGAGATGGTCTCTTCAGGCAAGGGCACTCCTACCAAATCCAAAGCAGCTCCTCCAATGGGCATCTCCCGGAAGCTAAATTCAACTCCTGATAACACAGCATAGACGCAATGTCAAGACATCTCCAGCACAGACGATTCTAACTAAATCCCATTCATAGAAAGAAAAAAATGTCGTCAATTGCCAATACGATAAGTAGCATCAATTCCAGTTCCAAGCAGAAAACAGTAAATTCCCGAATGAAATTAAACATTATAGAGAGAGAGAACCTTCGAGAGATCCAGCTTGCTGTAGCACATTTTTGGCAATAGAGATAACCTCCGGACCGATGCCGTCACCGGGAAGGAGAGTTATGTTGTATCGTTTTTTCCCAGGAGAAGCAACAGCGCATCTCACTCTACACGGTGCTAAGGGTTTTTTGGTGAGAGCTCTCAACGTAGCCGGAAACTTGACCGGTCGGATATTCGTCTGCAGAGCCGCCGCCATTTCAGGGAGAAAGAAAGGATTGGGTCTTTCTTCTCTTCTTTCTGTCTTATTTCGGATTCTTACGGATTTTGAAACTCTACTCTTTCTCTCTGATACGGTAAGACTTTAGGTCTTTGCATTTATGGGTCCTTTTCGCACATTATTTTAATTTTCATTATTGACCCCAAAGTTTTTAATTTTGTCATGGAAAAACTTACATTACCAAATACAATCATTTTAATCCATTTATCAGAAGATTAAAGAAAGGCTTCAAGCGCAGCTTCTCTTTTTCTCTAAACAGCCATCTTATTCTTAGGAATAGATTATCCAAGTACAAACAAACATTGAATTACTTTTTATGTCACTCTCTGAATTTTTGCAGCTAAGCCAAACTTCCAATTGAAGCAGAGACTCTAGCATCAAGGGATCTCAATATCTCTTCTCCCATTCTCTTGCAACCTACCAATGTCTGTCCAATAACCAAATTGCTCATCATAAATGTAAGATTTAGCTCCATTTTCACATATTACTACTAGAAACAGCAACATCTACTTACAGTTCCAGGAGTGTGAATGTCACGAGTTCTGAATCCACGGTCCAAGACATCAGAAACTGCTTTTTCTATCCTATTTGCAGCGTTTTCTTCTTTCAATCCGTATCTCAAAAGCATTGCACCTGATAGAACTGCTGCCATGGGGTTCACTGTGTCCTGCAGGCAGCAATGTCCACATGCTTTTATACACATAAGTAGTTTCGTGTGCAGTACCATATATATGAAGATCGAGAGGTAACCTTTCCGTAGTGTTTAGGAGCAGATCCATGCACGGGTTCGAAGATTCCAGGCCCCTGTATCCGTCAGAATATGAGAGAAATCCAAGAATCTCTTTTTTCAAGAAGATGAGATCACTATAAAGGAAATAAACAAAGAAGGTTTGAATCATGCTGCAGCGTACTGAATCACCAAGCGCTGCAGATGGAAGCAATCCTACACTTCCCGGGATCATAGCAGCGAGATCAGACAGAATATCACCAAACATGACCCCAGTCAAAATCGTATCAAACTGATACATCACAAAGTTAAATGCATTTTGTAAGAATCATTGCAGTGAAGACCTGGGGAGCTTAAAAAGTGTTCCAGATTGGACTGGATATATAAAGAGAAAACCTGTCTGGGGTGCCGAACAAGATCCATTGCAGCGGTGTCAATCAGCAGATGACTCACTTCAACCTCAGGATACTCTGCGGCCATTGCTGTTACTCTTTTCCTCCACAACATTGATCCCTGCACCCAAAGTAAGTATGAGAAAAAGCATGAATTCTGGATCTATCTCCGTTGATTCCTATTTCAGCTGGAGGTTTTTATGCAGTTATCAAGAATTTTACCTCCAGGACAGTGGCCTTGTCAACAGAGCAGAGTTTACCGCGCCTTTGCTTAGCAATATCAAATGCAACACGAGCAATGTGATCAACCTAATCAGAATCAGAAACAAAAATGCTATTGAGCAACTCCTCCATTAACAAGGCAACAAATACTTTTTCCAGTCTCATAAATGCGAAAACATGATACCTCACTAGCAGAGTAAGATTCAGTGCAAAAGCCAACTTCATCACCTTGTTCATTAGTGGTAAAACCCCGAGGATGCGCATTGTAAATACCTGTTTTCAGTAAAGAAAGACAAAATCTTTGACAATCAAAGCAAATGGAGAAATTATATAAATGACCAAAATTTATATTTCCATGTGAAGGAACACTGATTACTGACCCCCGGTAAGCTCCCGGATGATCAAAAGGTCAACACCTTGAGCTGTGTCTTTTCTCAGATATGTCGAATCAACCAACTGAAGCATATATCAAATTTAAAAAGAATATGAAGTTAAAGGCTTTGATGAACATAAGAGTTTCCAAATTCCAAGAGCAATGATATGTCTGTGAGAGATACCTGTGGTAACACTGTGATCGGTCTTAAATTGGCAAATACTTGAAGACCAGCACGAAGCTGCAACAGCGCTGTTATCGGCTTCAAATGCTTAGGATTGTTATCCCATTTCGGCCTTGAATCCAAAAATCCAAACTTGAGACTAATCCAAAAAAAAAAAATATGGTGAATGAATGAAAAATCCGGTAGTACCATCCAACAGCTCCGAGGAGAACAGCGTCTGATTGCTTTGCCCTTGTCAATGTTTCCTCCGGTAATGGAACTCCGACGAGATCTAAAGCAACGCCTCCTATAGGCAACTCCTCGAAGCTCAAATCTAACCCTGATATACGTGTAGAGCGAGTATTATTTAGCCACGTTCCTTCACTCTAATTTTTCAGTCTTAGATCATTCGTTCTATGGTGGCTTAAGACGGAAACCAGAGAAAAGAGTGAGTGTAGAAGGAACCTTCAAGAGAACCAGCTAAACGAAGAGCGTCCACGGCGACTGGGATGACTTCGTTGCCGACGCCGTCGCCGGGAAGCACCGCGATGGTGTACCGTTGCTTCGGAATGTTAACGGTACATCTGATCGCAGACGCTCTCCTAAAGGTGTGTTTGGTGGCGGACATAAACGCAACCGGAAATTGGGTATTGCTGACGTGGAATCCTATAACTCCCGCCATTTCTTTTTTTTCTTCCTAGAAGATTTGTGTTGTTCGTCTTTACTTTAATTTTAACCGTTGGATAAATTAATGGTATCAGTCTCACTATCACTATCAACTACCCAAGCAAGAGAACGTGAAATGAAGCAGAATCGCAAAAGTCTCTCTCAGGTTTTTCTCCACGTGATTAAATAATATTCGTTTCGTCCTTTTCTTTTGTCACACAGTCAATTTCGTACTGCAACTATTGTCGGTCATCATTTTCCTTATTCGCATTATTTCCGATCTTAGAAATTAGCCGTTGATTCTTAATGATGAAAGATTCAGTAGTAATTCAAAATAAACAAAACTATGAAAGACTTAACAGTCTTGTGAAGCATGCAAGCCAAAAAAAACGAGATTCGAATATCAATTGTTAAAGAGAAGCTTTTTCGGAAAAAAAGAAAAAAAAAAAAAAAAAAAAGGGGGCAATTAGAATAAGGTGTTCATGTGGTTGGTTATATGATAAATGGTTTGAGACGTTTGGTCGATCTTATTGAAATAAATGGATTGCAATTATTCTATAAGTGGTTTGGTTATATGATAAGTGGTTTGAGACGTTTGGTCTATCTTACTGAAATAAATGGATTGCAATTATTCTATAAGTGGTTGATTATATGATAAGTGATTTATGACGTTTGGTCTATCTTAATTATTTCTTCCGGCTGTACTTTAGATGATGAAATTGATCAGACATGATTTGTCTGTGTGCTTAGCCTTTTGGAGTATAACAAACAAACAAACAAAAGCATTTTGTCCTGCCTGGTTATACATACGTCATATAGAGTAGTAAATGACCCGACCAATCGTAATCAATGTGGGGAACATTTCTAAACCACACAAACAATATTGAATAGACATGTTTTATTACAAGGACAGACATGTGACACAATGTCTCTAATAATTATCGAACCCAACATCGAGATTGATAATTCTCCAAGGGGAGAGGAGGTTTTGTTTGGTTTTGCAGTGTCGTCTAGGTGAATTGATAAGACGGAACTCTGACGTCAAGTGACTTCAATATTTCTTCCCCCATTTTCTTACATCCCACAATTTTCTGTCACATATCATCATCGATTCTTAGTCTTTTAAAATCAAATTTAATGAAAAAGGTAAATTAAGTGAATTTAATCACAAGAAAACTTACTGCTCCCGGAGTGGGAATATCACGCGTTCGGAATCCTTTGTTTAGGGTTTCAAAAATAGCGTTTTCTATGCGTTTTGCGACCGCTTCTTCCTTCAAACCGTACCTCAGAAGCATCACGGCCGTGAGAACCGCAGCCAACGGATTTGCTACGTCCTATATATAATTCACAATTTGTTTTTTTTTAATTTGAATTTGTACCCCCACAGATATCATCCTGCTGGTGACTTAATAAACATGATAGGCTGTTTGTTACCTCTCCATCGATGTCGGGAGCTGAACCATGAACAGGTTCGAAAAGTTGTGGCCCCTTTGAATCAAATAATGCATGATTTTTAGCCAAGCTTACATATTTAACAAGAGACGGGCCTGATTAGATGTGTGAATGTATATATAGAGAAATACCGGGCCTCCGATGCAGGCGGATGGAAGCATTCCAATGCCTCCGGTGATCATAGCAGCAACATCCGACAAGATATCTCCGAAGACGTTGGTTGTCAGGAGTACATCGAACTGTTTAAATTAATTTGAAGATATCAAATCATCGGTTAACAAAGTAAATCGGATGTAATTCATTGAATTATAAACGTACTTGTTTGGGGTATCGAATGAGCTCCATGCCAGATGTGTCTACTAACATATGCGATAGATCCACTTCTGGATACTCTGCCGACATGATCGTTACTCTTCTCCTCCACATCATCGATGACTTTCATTTTTTTTTGTTTTTTGGGGAGCAAAATATATGTAGGGTACGTGTTAGATTTCACGAAGACTGGTTATTGTTATCATCATTATCAATATTAAAATTCAATTATTTGTATAATTACTTCCAATATGGTAGCTTTGTCGACTGAACAGACTTTGCCACTTCGTTGCATCGCCATGTCAAACGCAATACGAGCGACACGATCAACCTAATTAAACGAATATTTGCCGTAAAAAAAACGAATAGTTGATTAATAAGATAAACAATTCTTATTAACTAATCAGGGTTTTTATAAGTAATTGATAAACTTTTGAATTTAGGATTATAATTTTTTTGTTTTTGTCCAATTAAATATATACCTCTCCCGTGGAATAAATCTCGGTGCAGAAACCGGTTTGCTCGCCCTTTTCGTTGATTCCGAAGCCTCTTGGATTTCCATTATATAGACCTAGGATTTTAAAATTCCCGGTATAGTGAAATCTTTTAATTATTTTATTTTTTTGATTATTTACTTCTCGCGCTTTATTTTGGTTATTTATAACTGTGCTTGTTGAGAAAACTAATTAACAAAGAACTGTCAAAATCAAACCTCCAACGAGTTCTCTAATGATCATAAAATCAACCCCTTCCGCCACATTTCTCTTCAAAGACGAAGCTTCCAATAGCTTCTCAACACAATATTAAGCACGAGATTATTTATATGATTTGACGTGATAATATTTACATATATATAT